>JAWPHD010006147.1:0-149903 GCA_037043455.1 Cyrtodaria siliqua | reverse complement strand
AGTGGGTGGCATATGAAGAGCTTGTTTTTTTTGTTGTTTTAAAGTCGAAACATTCTAAGGCCATTTGTTACAATAAATAATTTTAAAAAAATATGAGGATCTCAGTATTTGAAAATAGTTGTAATGAGCACTTTTTATTAATATATTTATTATATTTTTATATATTTTTTTATATATAATTTTTATATTTTTTTATTTATTTCGGAGTTACGCAACTCAAACACACAATAGAATGTGCTGGAAACTCTATGTCTTGCGGATTATGGACCCATTCTGCATATAAATGAAGTGTACGCTGGATTTCCATTCATGTTTGCAACATATGCTTTTTATTTGGCGGTCTGGTGCACCGTAATCCCAAACTTCTTACATCGTACCTTCCTAAAAAATCCCCCCATCCCCGACCCTGGATCCGCACTTGAATTTGTTAAACAGGGTTACTTCCCTTAGTTGTTACGTCATAATCATCTGTAATAATAACGTTGAGAATACCCCTGTAACGTGTTTGCGCTGAGTCAATATCGAATTGTTAGCAACGGAAAATACAAACTATGTTGATTATATAGCCTTTCTAGCCGTTTTAAAGATTGGATTCGGACACAACATAAGTTGTTGAAATAGCAAGTTAACAGAATATATAACATTACATTCAGACATTAACGTGCTAGTCTTTCGAAATTGACTGAATTGACAACATCGGCGTAAAAATCGCTGTATTTTTGCATGCTTGAAGCTCGATTTGAAAATACTCAATAAATATTTTGATGTTTTCTTTGACTTATGACATTCTGTTCATTGGTATAAATAATTTCAAGTTAGGGATGTAGTGGCAATAATGTCTGCGTATAAAAGAATTTCGATTTTTTCTCTGTTTTTTCGGTCATTTCAAGCCAACAAAATGGCGGATTTTCAAGGTTTTTTCAATGAGGTACTCCGTGGGGAACTATTTTCAACGTTGCTATACAGTTGTCAAGTGAGTGGAGATGCGCAAGAAAATAACCACTTGCGTCCTGACTGATATACGTATTTAAACTGTTCAAGTTTGGAATAATAAACAATTAAAATATTCTGCATAATGAGATTTCTTGTTTAAAAAATTAATTAAAAAAGACAATGGTTTATAATTATCAATAAGAGACCAAAATGATTTTTTTAAATAAATACATATAATTCGCAAATGAAACAGAAATGGCCCGATGTCGCTTCCATAGTTGAAAAAAATCAAGCGGGACCCACCTTAGATGTTGTGTTTTATTAAAAAGAATTGCGAATAAACGGCTTCAAATATATTAGTTTTGTGATACAATCGCATTTTATACAACGTAAACTCTCAAGAAGGGTTCAAAAATGTTTTGTTACAGTCGATCGTGTGTAGATTCTCAATGACATCTCGTTGCAAACAACATGTCTGACATTTAGTAATTCCGCTAATACCGGCTTTTCCATGTATAGATGCAATAAATCCACCTTTTCATACATTTTTATTACATTAATATTTCAAAACAAAACTCACCTTCGTTATAATCCTACATTTTGATGTTGTTTGTTTACGGAAATGCGAATTCTCAAAATATCACGCGACAAACGTCACTTTTTAGCGTGACGTCATTGGAAAATCACCGGTATAGTGGCGCATTTGGACCATAACAATTTGTACAGAAAATGCAATTTTCAAGAGCGTTTTACACGAATTTGCCTGGATGGAAATAATGCAACTTTGTATGGAACGCCATATCTACATAAACCTAATTATTTGTTGATATCTACAATTATTTGAAGATATCTACAATTCAATTAGAGATATCTCTAATTCATTTGAACATATCCATAATTCAATTAGAGATATCTCTAATTGAATAAGAGATATCAATATATCAGATGTATTAGAGATATCTTCAAATCAATTAGAGATATCTCCAATTGAATTATGGATATGTTCAAATGAATTAGAGATATCTCTAATTGTAGTGTTGACGTCTCCATGGCGAATAAATAAATAATAATTATTTCTCCCTATCCATAAGTATTGGCTACCATTAGCAGTGAGGATTATGACGTCATATATAAGCTTTAAACTGCCAATTATACCTTCCAAGGGTATAGATGTTAGCCTTTTGATTCTACAATAGGAGTGAGGCACTCTCTTCTATATAAATTTTCAAAAACAGCTTTGACATAAATCATTAGCAAACTGAACCGACACATGTAGTACAATTATAATTAGTTAGAGCGCTCTTACTTGTATATGTATTTATATCAATATTGTATATATTAATGCATTAATGTAACCATGATACATATATTGTGGAAACAAAATATAAACTGTGTAAATAAAATATTTAATGTGTACATAACATGTCTTAGATGTCGAAAATAGCCAACTATACAATAGTTACAATACATATTTTGTCAAATGGTATTATAATGTCCCATTGTATGACTGCGACAAACTATACATAAGATAGACACATGACGATAGATTCGACAGAGACAGAGTTTATTTCCATCGTGGAGTATTGAACTTTTAGATGGAGATAGAAGGTAGTTTCAGAGCTTAGTTATGCGAGACATTGAGACAAACTATGTTTGTCACATGAATATAAGACCACTGTAAATTGGCCCTTGTATATAACCACTGTTTTTGAAGAACGCGCGCGCGCGCATGCGTAGTTTGGTTTGCTTTTGGGAGCGATTATTATTTTCGTAATTTAAAGTTTATATTATAAACATTTAGAGATATCTCTAATAGAATTGTAGATATCTCTAATTCAATTGTAGATATCAGTAATTCAATTATGGATATGTTGAGTTTGATTGTAATTAGAGATATCTACAATTCAATTAGAGATATCTCCAATTGAATTGTAGATATCTTCAAATGAATTAGAGATATCTCTAATTGAATTAAAGATATCTACAAATAATTAGAGATATCTCTAATTGAATTGTAGATATCTCTAATTGAATTAGAGATATCTACAAATAATTAGAGATATCTCTAATTGAATTAGAGATATCTTCAAATAATTGTAGATATCAACAATTATTTAGGTTTATGTAGATTTGGCGTTCCATAACTTTGGTGTACCTTTTAATGTATATGTCTACTATCGCATAGTAGTGATGCAAAAACTTTTGCAATTATGTCTACCCCAAAAATTAGACTGATCAGCCTATTACCATCGTCAGAAATATAGCGAAGAGCTGTTAGAGACCAGCGCAACTAGAGTAATATTATAGGTTATTGCATTTGTATGGCTAAATATTACTTGGAACGAGTTGTTTTGGCAAAGGACGACGAGCTTGCGAGTCGTCCTGCGCCAAAACAACGAGTTCCAAGTAATATTTAGCCATACAAATTCAATAACCTTTTTATTGTATACTTTCATATTGTTTTTGATCAATGTTAATTGTATGACTATTACTTTTCATTGCATTTGTGTTATTTTTTATAGCTTTTGATGGAATTCCTACTTTGCCATTCAGTTTCATTTTGTGTGGATGATTATTTTGCGCGAAAATGACGTCGACGTCGGATGACGTCATTAAAAACGGTTGCTAGTCAAAACGTCCCCTAGTCAAAACGTCCCCTGGTCAAAACGGCCCCAAATTGGTCAAAACGTCCCCCTTTTTTGGTCAAAACGTCCCACCCTATTAATTTGTTAGTCAAAACGTCCCCTAGTCAAAACGTCCCCCTATATATTTCGATAACGTTAAAACAGTGGGTGAGTGACCATTTGAATTATTTTATCATTTTTTGCCATAAAAGGTTGAAAAAACCTCGTATTTTTTTGTTGACACTATAGAAAGGATTCCGTTATTTTTATTTGAAAGTAGAGCGGGTGCACCTATTTACGAACCTGTTCCCAAATCCGAACGCTTTTTGAAATACTAATATTAAAGTTGAATTTAAACAAATTCCGCGAATATGACTTCATTAATATCATGTCATTTCCTTTCTCTTTCTCCTCGGCGCCATATTGTCAACGAGCTGGTTGTTTTGATAGAGAATTGTCTTATTTTCTTGGAAGCCTTACTTTTGGTAAGTAAACTTAAATGTTTGCTAATGTTTTGCACCAATTTTGTAAGAATATATGTCACTGTATATGTATGGTCAACTTGATGACTACGCATAGTTAGCATGCGGAAACATGTACTTTTCATGTGTGATGGTCGTGGTAATGAAGTGACGTCTCGTTTCAGAAGGACAGCGGTGTTCGGAATTACATTCACAATATTTACCATTGTTTTCAATTCCGAACAAAATATAACGAGTAGATCCTTTGGTTATTTCTTTCTTGAAAATTACAACTTTACTAATTTAACCATACAAACTATAATTCGATGTATAACTATTAAATGTGTGATTTATATTCAGAAGTAGATACTTACAATACACCAAGACTGTGTTACTGACTGAAATTGATTTATAATTATGATCCAGGGCGGTATCGAACCCCAAGGGTTCTTCGGTCGATGCACTTTAACTACGTATTAAAATCTTGTACAATTATTGTCTGCATTACCTGAGAATGTCCGATATCGCCCTGGTTAGATTTTACTTGTCACTAAGTTTTGTTTTTTCATTACTTGCAGTCATGAGTCGCCAAATCGCACTGGCAAGAAACGTCGGTCGTACGACCCTGCAATGGTCGATCATGCAGCAATACTAGTGAAGGCCGGAAGCATATCGCTATCACAAGAAATATAAAAAGATCGGACAGGGAAAGTAGCATTCAAGGACGACAGTCAACCACAAAACACAGAAACAAACACGCAAACAGACAAACAAGAAGGCAAAAGCAATAATAAATGCAAACGACATCACAAACACAAAAGGGTCGACAATAGGGCTACCGCCTTGGAACGGTCAGTGGCAAAGTAGGCCACTGGAGGTTTAAACCGGTTCTAGGGTGCACCAAACCTCACACTTACCCTACTGTAATCCCATTAAAACACGACAGTGTAAATAAAGAAATCCCCGCCATGATCTAATCTCTAACCAACAAGGTAGCACCAATAGGCAATATAAGTAAACCACAAATATGCTCGTGTAAATATAATACAAAAAGCAATAGCCTAGAAAGCCACAATGAAGGTACTCACTGACTTGGCAGAAGCCAGAGCAGTAAGAGAAGAAACCATTAAGGGCACGACAAGAAAGATCATGGACAAACATCAAACGCCATCGTCCCAATGGGCTTTAGGTAGGCATCATCATAGGGTCCACAGCCTGTCCGGTCATCGTACAATTAAAAGAGGAAAGCATAGTGGCGAACTGTAAAAGGGTCCACCACCAAGCATGCAGTACGTTGCAAAATGATAGAGTCATAACCTCTTTTGATAAACTTTTTAACAAGTTTATAACTAAGATAGTATGAAAATGATCATGACCAAGAATCTTACGAAGTTTATAAATCACATCACCATAGAAGTCAGGTTGTGATAGTACAAACTGCTAAATCATACAGAATCCCCAAAACTACACTCCATGATCAGTAACAAATATGCAGGAACCAAAATTGGGATTAAAACAATTATATCAAATCAAGAAGAGAATCGTATTGCGTCATGGGCACTACAAATGAGTCGTAAAGGATACGGGCGTACACGACCAGAGCGTGCTCATGTTGTGAAGAGGCTGGTGGTAGGCCGAATCCCTTTACACACACGACCGTCCAACTTGGTAAAGAAAGGGCAGTCGTAAACAAATAAAACTACTAAAGGAGAGAGAGCACTCTGATTCGGATGACTGCTTGAAAGTAGATGGAAAGTTGTGCTACAAGTGTGAAACACCATACGAAGAATTCATACAATGCGCAAACTGATACAGGAGATTTCATTTTCCATGTGTTGCTAATGAGTTGGTTGAGGGTCATATACTTTATAATCTGCACTGTACTATCGTTACTATTATCTATATAACGTTCGGTAATAGACGTAGTGGTAGCTGAGTGTTTCTTTAATCATAATACATGGCCGTTTTAGCGAATATTGTATCTAATACCGAACAATATATTTTTCCGTTTAGATGTTCGTAAATAGGTGCACCCGCTCTAGTTCCTTATTTCTATTTCGCGGCTCTTACTTAGCAAGCACGAGCAAAAGTTCCCGTGCAATATCAATGCGTGCAATATCGTAGATTATTATATAACCTATAAATAGACGCGTTTTCATTGGCTAAAAAGTAATTTTTTAGAAAAAATATCTAGCGATATTGACCTGTTTTTTTGATATTGACCTGTTTTTTTGATATTGACCTGTTTTATATAATTGTTTTTTTGATATTGACCTGTTTTATATAATTGTAAATTGAGGGTTATATAATAAAACAGTTATGGACTTTTCAGCTGTTATACATGATGTTGATATGTACCAAAAAATCATTATTGACCTCGGCTATCGCCTCGGTCAATAATGATTTTTTTGGTGCATATCACATCATGTATAACAGCTGAAAAGTCCATAATTGTATAATATTGCACGCTTAGCTCAATGCAAACTTAACGGGGCAATATGAAAGTATACAATAAGAATATGTATTTACGTACAATAAGATGAATTGAATTGGGGTTTTACGGCGCACCAACACAAGAAAGGTTATATGGCGCCAAACAGGGATGAACTTGCCAGGCTCATCCTCCATTTACATCTAGATAAAATATGGAGAATGGGCCTTCTAACCTGCAGAGTTGCTGCAAATTCTATTGTAGACACTCCCTTTACGATAGAGCCACGTTTCCACATTTGCATATGGGTTGTCATGAAGAAAACCTTGAACGAGCATGATAAAAAATGACAAAATAAACATGAAGTGAGGGTCCTACCCCTCTGCCTCTAGCGTGATTTGCAGTGTTTGTATTCTACCCCGGCAACCACACGGGGATACAATAAGATGAAAGCAGAGGATAATGTGTATTTGGAGAGAGGGAGGGTGTATACGTGTGTTAATGAAATTAAACGACTAAGGGTTACGAAGATACGTCATGTAGAATTGAATTGAATTGGGGTTTTAAGGCGCACCAACACATGGAAAGGTTATATGGCGCCTAAAAGGCATGAACATGCCAGGCTCATCTTCCATGTACATCGAGATAAAATATGGAAAATGGGCGTAGAACCTTCTCACCCTGAACTGCAGAGTTGCTGCAAATTCTATCGTGGAAACTCCATTTACGCTGGAGCCACGTAATTGTTTTTCTGCCACTGCTCTTTTGATGCGAGCGAGATAGCACCTTAAACAATGCAGGGATCATGATGAAGACCTTTAATGAACATGAACAAAAAATGATAAAATGAACATGAATTTGGGGGGATTCTACCCCTCTGCCTATCCCTCCAAAGGGATCTGCAGTGGAATTTGATGCATGCATACATCATTCTAAAGATGAAGAACAAGCAGACGTGGCTCTGCTGATAGTATTATGGTTTAGATTTTTGCGATTTCTCTTTAAAACCCTTTGAATTTACCGGTATTTGTATTTATTGTTGAAAAGTTCTTATAATTTCAGAGCACCTGTGACATTGTTCAATTTGAAGTTTATGGTAACGGTAGCCCTGATGGAGTAGCTTTTTAATTATACGAAGGTTACGAATATTAGAGCCCTGAACTCAACCACAAGCGCTAGAAAAACGAATAAGAAACATTTACCCCT
Source organism: Cyrtodaria siliqua (assembly GCA_037043455.1). NCBI lineage: Eukaryota > Metazoa > Mollusca > Bivalvia > Adapedonta > Hiatellidae > Cyrtodaria > Cyrtodaria siliqua. The sequence continues at coordinate 142,248 of JAWPHD010006147.1, read as the reverse complement.
AAGTTGTTGCTCTGGGAACATCACCTTCAAAGTTGGGATTATTAACGATATTGAAATTAAAATAATCTCTCTAGTTATACATGTTGCTTTAGTTCTCTATTGAGATTTTTGATGTAATTCGATTAAAAGAAGCGACAGTATCAGAAATATTAGGTCTGTTAAGTTGAAGTTAATTTAGTTATATATAGGGTATATATTATTTACCATAGTAGAAACGAATGGGTTGTCAATGTTTACTATAACATCCAGGTCTTAATCTCGCACAATATAAACCCGCTGGAAATATTTTATTTCTTATCTAACATGGATTTTTCTGTATTGAATACACACATTTTAGAGAGATTGAACATAATACAAATTCTTACAATTTCCATCGTATGCCCATTTCTCAATATCAAACGAAGAAAACGTGCAGTGTCATCCTGTTTTTAACAAAATTTAAATGTGTTGCTTTAAGTGTCTGTATAACAAGGCTAACACGATCAGGGCTTCTGTTCTCAGAAAATTCTAACACCATTTTCACATTTTATTATCTCAACTCTCTGATCCACTTTTAAAATATGTAATTTGAGAACTCTTCTGTGACGAGAACAATCACAACCGGACTTCAATAATTACGTGATTTACAAACTTCGGAAGTCCCTAGGTCATGGTCACTTTCAAACAATATATTTTTCAACGCACTGCATGTCTAGTGATTGACCCATATATAGTTCTCTATCCTCTTTGTGCGATGACCCGACGGATTGTGAACCCTATGATCGATCGGAACTCTTCGCCAATTTCCGTACTCGGGAATAGTGACGGAATCCGACGAGGCAGTTCCGATTGCACTATGATGTCTACCTACATCACGAAAGGGATGTTAACGTGTAATGTTCGTCATCAATCATGTGGTTGTGTCGTGCACTAAATAGTTTATTATCTCGTTGCTCAATTTCTGATACTGTCGAGTTTTCTCTCGATTAACATCTCTCAATTTTGAAAATATAGAAATAATAAAGCAACATTTATGAAAATATAAACGATTTAAAATTCGATATCGTTAATTATCCACACTTAAACGGGGATGTTCCCAGAGAAACATCTTATGGGGAATATGTTCCTTATTCCGTTTTTCTGGAGCTTGTAGTTGAGGACATTCGTAACCTTTGTATAACTGAAACTCTAAATCCATCCGGGCCAATGTTAACATTAACTTCAACAAGAGTGCCAGATTGACCCAACATACGCTCATCATACATATGAAATTCATATGTATATGACCATCATCGGCATGTACAAATTTACCTCTACTATGCCCCAAGTTTCATCAAGATCGGATTATAACAAGAGCTGTCGGAGAACAGCGCAGCTCGACTATTCGATTTTTCAGAGAATAATAAATTTATAGCTAGTATATACCATCAGAAAACAAGGCTACAACAATGTGGGGTGGGGTTGGGGGCACAACATAACTATGTGTAAGAATAGACCAAAACTTGGAGCAACACGAGTGTGTGGGAGTGGGGTTGGGGTGGATTGGGCAACATATATGTGTAAGAAGCTATATGTAAGAAATTACCAAAACAACACAGATATATGTAAAAAACAATAAACATTAAATAAAAATATTCCAGTTTCGAGCGTGGGGGTGGGGTGGAGGGGGAGTGGGGTGGGGGCAACATAGGTATGTGTAAGAATTGACCAAAACAACACAGAAATATGTAAAAACAAAAAAACAAAAAAAGAGTTTCGAGTGTGTGTGGGGGGTGGGGAGGGGGCGGAGAGAGAAGCAGGGGGTGGGGAAGGGACCAACATATGTGTAAGAAGCTATGTGTAAGAATTGACCAAAAAACACAGAAATATGTAAAAATAAAAAATATTCTAGTTTCGAGTGTGTGCTGGGGGCGGGTGTGTGGTTGGGAGTGGCGGGGGAGGGGAAAAAAAACAACTGTTTTAAGTGGGGAGGGGAGGGGGTTGAGAGGCGGGGTGAGTGTGGTGGGGGCAACATATATGTGTAAGAATTGACTAAAACAACACAGAAATATGTATAAAAAAAAGTGTGGAGGGGGGTGGGAGTGGGGGAGGGGTGAGGGGGGGGGGAGGAGGGAGCCCATGCCCCAATATGGGTGGAGTATGAATAAGATGCATAATGCTTTAAGAAATCCCAAACCAAAATTATAGATATATACATGCTTACATGCAAACCTAGATTTGCCTTTATTGCACATTTTATGGGCCATCACAATTTGGGTTCCATGGGAGCCCAGAATTTGCTTACAAACATACTATAAGGAAACCAATTCCAAAATTTAGTTCAGCTAGGACAAGAAATGTAAGAGATATAGACCTGTAAACACAGCTTACACGCACAATTTTATGTGAAACAGACACATTTTAAGGGCTATCAGAATTTGGGTTCCATGGGAGCCAAGGGTTACAGGAACCAAAATTACTTAAGCAGCCCTTAAGATAATGATATAAGGAAGCTAATGGCCAAATTTGGTTGTGCTAGGGTAAGAATTGTAAGAGATATAGACTTGTAAACACAGCTTACACGCAAAATTTAATGTGAAATGGGACACATTGTATGGGCTATCTTAATTTGGGTTCCATGGGAGCCCATGGGTTACAGGAACAAAATTGCTTAAGCAGCCCTTAAGATAATGCTATAAGGAAGCCCATGGCCAAATTTGGTTGTACTAGGATAAGAAATGTAAGAGATATAGACTTGTAAACACTGCTTACACGCAAACCATGATGTGGGACGCCGGCGCCGGCCCCGAGGTGATTACATAAGCTCTCTTATTCTTCGAATAGTCGAGCTAAAAATGAACGTTATTGAGTGGAAACCGCAAACATTGGCAATTTTCAAAAACTCCGGCATAATAGGTGCAATGTGAATAGTTACCGATGTTGACGGAGATATTATGCGCATAAACACTGTCCTCAAGTTTCACCAAGATTGGATTAAAACTACTCCAGTTATGGAACGGACACTACATTCCCGGACGCCCGTCGCCGCCCGTCGTGCGTGATCACATTATACGTCTCGTCAAGACGGGCGTATAAAAAAGTATTTGTACAATTGTATTATGGTAACTGAGATATATACAAGTCAGGCCTGCCATTTCTCAGGCTTTGCGCCGGTAATTACCGGCTTTTTTATTAGATTACCGGCTTACCGGCTTTTCTGTTAAAATTGCCGGCTTTTTAAAAAAACAAAGTCATACATTTTATTAGTACCCAATTATTAACAAAAATACCAGCACGTGTACCCAATACGCGACTGCGTGTGGTCATGGCAACTAATTGGTGTGTACACCACAGTCCACCAATCAGTTAGTCTAAATCGCCCGCGGCGTCTTATGTTATTCGAGTTCTGTATATGATAAACAGGATATTTCACTTGCTTTTTATAGTTGAAGCAGATCAATTTTGGGTACATGGTAACACAGGGTTACACCAGGTAACAACTGGGTACAACTAATAATATTAAGAGATTTGAGGCACATTAGTTTTGGATATTTTCATCAAAGTCCGAAAGCTTAGCGGAGTTAAAAAATTTAAAGGGACACACGGCAATCTTGATTTTTAAAAACTCAAGGCGTCCCGTTAGTTTTTCTCTTCACTTGTTTGTTCAATCATTAATAGTAATTGTTAGAATAGTTCAAAGCAAATTATTTTTACATATTACTAACTTTTTATAATAGTGCATCAAAAATATATTGAAAAATTTGGTGAAATAGTGAAGAAAATTGAAATCACACTTTTTTTATTTAATCATATATGCAAGCAGTTTTAAAGTCAAAATGACGCAGGATAACTAAATTGAGGAGCAAATTTTAATGTTTGAATAAAACTCAAGATTGCCATGTGTCCCTTTAACATAGAGTCTTTTTTTTTTAAACGGCAATAGCGATCATATTATATATATATAAATATATAATTTTGGTTTTGGATTTCTTGTAGCATTATGCATCGTATTCATACTTTACCCATATTGGGGAAAGTATTTGTCCCGATATCTAATATCAAAATTACTTGTGTATAAATCGTTTTAAAGTGTTTTCATATACATCTACTTTAAACAGATTTATGATACGAAGCTATATTGGATGAAAACTTTTTTCGCAATCAAAACTCATATTCATGGTAATAAAATAATAAATTAGCGAGTGCCTTTTTATTGGGCACGTAGGCAAATAAACTTCTTCCGAATGAAGTATCATTGAAGTTTCATAAATTGTGCAATAAACGGTCACATAATTTACCTTTGTTTGTTTTCAGACATGTGAACGTATAAAACTCCCTTAATCGTGTGTGTAAGTGGTCTCCTAACCAAGCGATAGTTGGTCCTATATAAATAGGTATTCATAAATTATGTAACCATGTATTCAAACCAACTCTGCCTCATATCTATTAAATGACATGCTGTACATGCTTATTAAACGGATGTCTTTAAAATAAAGCTTGTACCCAGTATCCGGTAACAAATAATATACCCTATGGAAACATTTGTGTTTTAAGGACATATCTACTAATAAATGGAGACGGCCATCTTTGAAAGATGACGCTATCGCGCCTTTTTACCATATGTGACATATTGACAAAATGCCTTTTAAAGCAAAGAAAATCACTGCAAATAAAAAATAAGCATTCAATTTATACATTTTAGATCTGTATATTTATTTTTGATCAATTCCATCGTTCCAAGATGGCCGCCTCCATGTATGTTCTTTGTAAATTATCTCCTTTTTTTTTCATGGCATTTTGATAATTCTTTCAGCTTTTTTCAAGTTTTTCAGAGCCCTTTTAAAGAAACCTTGTTTAAAAATAGTGCATCAACCCCTTTAATCTTTATTATGCAAGATCGACCTAATATGAATAAATAAAATAACAAAATCCTGACAGATTAAATGTGTATCCAAGTAATAAGCTTTATAAATTCTTTCCGATAAAACAACTTATTCATAATTTTGCTAAAGCATCATCTAAGTAGACTGACTTTTTTTTGGTAGGTGATAGACGAGATGTTTAACCAATTTTACTGTAAAACTTAAAAGTATTTATGTGTGATTCTTTTAAAATCCTGCATATACATGTATATGAATATTAATAGGACATATGTATCAGTTTCAAAATTTAATCTTAAACATTGGTATATTTATACTCTGAGAAAGATGTTTACTTCACTATTGAGCATCATCAAAAAAACTGACCAATCAGTGACCAGAAACAAGACATAACCAATACATTCTGTTTTGTGATGAACTCGGTCTTCCTCCTTGATGTTCAACCAAGTTTACTGTTAAAATGAAGGTATCTACAGTGTGATTCTTTTTAAACCCTGCACATTTCTTGCATTTTATTTTACTATAGAACCTAAGGATAAAAACCGAGTAACACACATTTTATCACCTACTGAAAATAAAATCAAGTCTCAACATCTCTCCAATGCAAAAGTATGAATTGAACCTAAGGATAAAAACAGAGTAACACAAATTGTATGGCCTACTGAAAATAAGGTGAAATCTCAACATCTGGGTAATGGAAAAGTATGAAGAAGATACAACAGAATGTAATATATTGTAAACACATTGTAATTTTCTTTTTTGTCAATCGCTGTTGAAAAGTGTCGATTTTGAAATTGTCGCTTCGCGCGCTCAAATTCAGCATTTCCATAAATCTCAGGCTTTTTCTTAATTGTATTATGGTAGCCCTGACAAGTAATTTAAGAATTCTTCTGCGATAAGGACTATCATGGCTTGACACATCTATGGTGACCTGATTTACAATTCGAAAGACCCATGGTCATGATCACTTTCATATCTTTATGAAACGTGTTAGAACTTTAATCAAAATAAGTTATGACCCTATTATTTTACAGGAGACTGCATGTTTAGTGGCTGATCCATCTATATATAGTTCACTATCCTTTCCTCTTTGTGCGATGACGTGACAGATTGTGAACCTGATGACGTCTACCTAAATCCTGAAAGGGATGGCAACGTTTAATGTTCATCTTCAATCAACAGGTCTTGCCGTGCTCTTAATGGTTTATTCTCGTGTTGCTCCAACTTCTGTCAAGTCATAGAGTACTTGCTTTGCGACTTTCTAAGCATCTGTTTTTTTTATATCTTTGTGTTATACGTATACTGCCTATTAATGCTGCCTAGTTTGTTAGAGGATAAATCTTGGCAGGGATTTTTTATTTATGTTGTCCTGTTTAATTGGGTACGAGTGAGGTTTGGTGCACCATAGAACCTGGTTTAATACCCATGGGCCTAGCGGCCTTTTTGCCACGGACTGTTCCAATGCGATATCCCTAGTGTCAGTCCTTGTGTATTTGTGGAGTCACATTGCTTATATTTTTTCCCTATATATGTCTATAAAAATCATGCAAAATCTCAATATACAAACGTTGGATCCCCAGGGCATTCACGGAAGTAGGGACTATATAGGAATCAACTTGTCCGTAATATAGGGTATTTTTTGTTTTATGATAGATATTTTATTGATTTAATCTTCTAGTTTCTCATTTGTACATACATACATTGTAATACATAAAATATAATCACATGACAGGTTTTAATTCGTTATGAAGTATACATTGTAATGAAAATAGCAATGTATGTGAGGATGTACTTGACATATTAGGAATAGAACATCCGACAGACAGTAAACACCTCTGATAAGTATTTAAGAGTTTTTCTTCTTTGTTGATTAAATTACAAAATGTATGGCCTTTGTACAGATTAAAACAAAGTGAAATTCGTTTTCAATTTCAATTAAATTATATACTCGATGAATTCTTTCAGTTGTTTCGGTCCTATTACTTACAATTATGACTCTTTTTGATTCTTAACCTGTGTGAAGATAAACACAATTTACGAAACGTTCAATTTCACATGTCCGTATATGCGTGTTAATACTCCCTTCACTTGTAAAACAATCTACCAACCGGTTTAAACATAGGTAAAAACTGCTCCTATTCCGAGTATCAAAGAACAATCAACACAAACTGCGTCACCCTTAGATTTGGATACGGCTCTGTTGTTCTGCATGGTGGGATATCAGCTTTAAGTTATATCGATAGTGTATTACGATATTTGTCATGGCTTTACTTTTCCAAGCAGCCATTTTATGTGATAAAGTAACTGACACATGCATATTTGTTAAGTAATTTATTGCTGTAGGCAGATGTATACACAAGATTGGATATCTTAGGTAGGTTGCTTAACAATTGTGGTTGCTGTAAGAAGGTAGCCTCCGGTACCACTCATCTGTATCACAGGGTGGGTTCTGTTGGGTAACACCTGAAACAACAAACACAGCTGTACAGTGAAGGGTAGCAACATTTCATGTAAAGCATGTATGAGTAAATACTGTAATCTTAACTAAATATTAGGTTCAGTTGGCAGGTAAAAATTGGAACTTATAAGTGTAGATAGCAAATTGATAACCATTGGTTGACAAATGAAATGGAATTTCGTAAGTGTAGATAGCAAACTGATAAGGCAAACGATTGCTTGACAAATAATATTGATTTGTATAAGCGTAGACAGCAAATTGATAAGGCAAATCATAACAAGATAACTACCTAGCAGGGCAAATGTACCAGTCATTTCATTGTTGTAGACCGTATACTTTAAAAGCTATTAGCCACAATTACGTGTTAAAGGCAAGAGCAATATTTTAAAGAAATGAATCTGACAGTTATGGGCCTTTTCCAGTTGTATTCATTAGATCATGCTGAAGATGTGTACATAGTTTCTTTGTTACTTTGAAAGTTATTGGCAAGGTTAAGTTTTAGATTAAACCTTGTTCAAAGGGAAATAATTGAAAAATATGAATCGGAGGGTTATGGGCCTTTTTCAGATGTATTCAATGGATCATGGTGAAGATGTATACAGTTTCATTGTAGTATGCCATCTACTTTGAAAGTTATTATCAAGGTTAAGATCCAGGTTAAAGCTTTTTCAACCAGAAATAATTTAAAAACAAGAAAATCGATAGAACTGATGGATGCTCCCCCAAATTTATCCTCAACTTATCGTATAGCCTTGTTATCACCCAAACATATTTAATTTGAAAAACATCATATCGGTAAAGAGAAACCAATACAAACATGATACCTAACATACTTATTATCTATTAAGACACATTAAAAAAATATTTCGGGCATAGCCCTTCATCAGTTGGGTAAAACACACAATTTTGGACGGAGACTACATTATGGCCGCGGTCATATTGAACGTCAACAGGATGCGGCCATATTGAACGTCAACAGAATAAAATTATGTTGACGTTCAATATGGCCGCAGCCATAATACAGTTGTAAAATTGTGTGTTTTACCCAACTGCTAAAGGGCTATGCCCGAAATACTTTATTAAATGTGTCTTAATAGACTTTGCTATATACTTATAAATTTCCCTCAGGAGGACAATTAGAAAATTGTGATACTTATTATCGTTTGTCGATTTCTAGGACATATTTTGATGTACAAGTGAAAGATATATGCTCACTGAAACATTTTATGGCTCTACAGACGTGATCCAACATAATGAACAGTATTATAAATAATTAACAAAAACAATTATTGTTTTTCAGTGATTCACTGCTGTTGAATTATTTTTCAATACAGCAGGCAGGATTGGAGAAAAACGTTTCAGTGCAAACCCACTAGTTTTTTTTGAATTATGCGCCATACAAAAATTGTAAGTATAAAATTACAAAGGGCAATAACTGTTATTTGAATGAAGATTGAATGAAATAGTTATGATTATTGGGCTTTGCACGTCCTCTCATTGTTCTCTATCATTGTGTGAAGTTTCATTGCAGTGTCGTTAGTAGTTTTTGAGTTAAGCTCTGGACCAGAATTATAACATTGCAAAGGGCAACAACTCTTATCTGAATGAAGATACTGTTACATTTTTTTTGCACTCTGCACTTCCTCTCATTGTCCTCTATCATTGTGTGAAGTTTCATTGCAGTTAAAAAATGTTACTGAAACATGCTCCATATTATACAATTATAACCTATGAAAGTTATACAGCTGCCACATTCCTTTTATATGGTTTAAAACTGAAACTTCTATCATTGGATAGAGCTGCATATTGTGCTAGATGAGATATTACCTGGTATTCCCTGAGCCATGTTTCTGTCAATCTGTAGCTCACCAGACCCTTGTTCTCCCTCATGTATGTGTAGCAATCTTCCAATGCCTGAAACAACATATAACACATGATTACAGAGGATTGTATCAATCTCATTGTTTAGACACTCCTTTGACCAAATGGTTTGAGGTATTTGTAGATAAAATTAAAATGTAACTTAATACATTGCTTAAGAATGTAAGATGTTTCTGTCAAACAACCTAAAAAGAGATTTCTTGTTGATGTCGAGACACTAAAAATTGAATTTCCAAATAATTGAGATCTGTGAGCTTAACGCACAAGGTTAACCGACATCGAAGCCGGAGCAAGCAGAATAACTTGCTGACATTTATTTTTCTGATACCCATTTATTTGTTTGATTTTTCTAAAAAAAAAAAAAAAAAATGTTTCTTTTGTGCACTATTGCGCACAAGGAGGTGGATCGAGTTTATTCACCATTGGTTTGGTTTATAACAAGATAATTTATGAGAGATCAGGCGCGTTTTTGTTTCACGATTAAACGTTAATGAAAGGTTATTATTTGTATAAATGAAAACAAGTTCTTTTTAAGTTCCTTTCCCACATTAACAGGCAAAGTTTACAACAGATGTATGCATTGATGACAAATGATATAACATACATATTTTGAAAATCCTAGACACAATATAAACAACTTTAACCAGCCAAGACAAAATCCAAAACTGGAAAGTCAAATTTAGTTATCAGCTCATAATTAATTTTATACAAATTAAATTTCGGGTATTTTAAGCACTTGTGAATAAACCTATACTTTTAGTTGGCACATATACATTATTTTATGACCTGAACACCTGTATAGGGTTTGGATAAACTATTTTTGTAGTGTAATTTTGCCGTTATTTGGCGGGTTAGTGACTTTAACAACTCTGTTCATTACATTACTGACTGTCTAGAAGCTACTATCTAGTGTGTATCTGTTTTTAACATCTGCCCTGGTGTCACCCTGTTAACTATCTATTGTTTTACCTCTTTGAACTGCCCGTACACCACAACCTGCCGAGAAGGGGCTACATAATCCAGCAGTGCTGTCACTATGGGTGTTGGATAGAACTTACAGGCAACTATCAAACTGTGAATAAAATAACATATTTCATTTTATACAAAACAAACACTGAACTCAAGATAATAAATAAATAAAAATAATAAATAACCAGCCATCTTTATATATAAATTACATCAAGAGGTCGTAAGCAGTATGTTCGCAATAATTTACTTTACTTTAATAAATCAAAATAATGAATTCATTGAGCAACTGGACAGAATTGTTGAACAGCAAGGAAATGCAGATTAATCCTATGTGAGATAAACCTATTTACGAATAATACATAAACTGACAATACTTTAATATTTCTTATCATTTTCACATTAAAGAAAGAAGTAATAAGTTTAAATGTTCACAACTCAAAATATAGCATTTTTACAGTTAAAGGGATGTAACTCTGCATTAAAATGTTCAATCTGTCGATAACATACCAAAACCATAAGATGAGATCTGTTCTGAAGAATTTTAAAGAAGAATGAGAAAAAAGAAGTAACTAGTGCGTTCACAACTCAAATGTTTAACAAGTTATTTTTTTTATCAATTCAAAGGGGATAATTCAGCAATTTTAAGTTTAACAAGGCATGCCTATTCAGTACTTGTCCCAGACTCTATGCTGAGATTCTGATCATTTGATGGGGACTCGAGAAAAAATAAGGAACTATTGTATCCACAAACCATTGCAATCTGTAACTATAGGATTTTGCATCAGTTTTTTCAACAATAAACGGGACGGGTCAAAACTCTGCCAAAAACTGTTCAAGCGGTCGTGTACTTGAGCTTGTCCAAGACTATAAAGTGATAAACACTGAAGTGATAAGACAAAAACTGAAGTCCAGACTCTATTGTGCCCATCGCGTCAGGTATACCTTGACGTGTTCGTTGGCGGACGGACTATAAACCTTAGAACTACACACACACACACACAAGACAAAAACTGACCAAAATATTTTAATCTCGACACCATATTGGCTTGCATGTTTTTACCTACCAGAAGTTAAAATGTTTTACACACGTACTAAAATATTAAGTATACTTTGTTATATTTTCAATATTACAACAATAAAAACATATAGCGGGGCATATATGCCCGCCATTGGCAAGTTTAAGTTCCAGGTAAACATTTTTCAAACGGAAATAATTAAAAAAATATAGAAGTATTACAACCAGAGAGATATGGTTGTTCATAAGATGTATTCATTGCATGATGTTGAAGACGTGTACAAAGTTTCATTGTTGTACACTAATATTTTGGAAGTTATTAGCCACAATCACTTGTAAACGGCAAGGTAACATCCAAGGTCAAACCTTTTTTCAAATAATTAACAAGATGTCAATGACCTTGAAGCTTTACTGATAGGTTTTTGATAGCTAGATCAGCATTCCTGTGAAGTTTCATGAAAATCAGTCAATTTGTTTTCGAGGAGTAGTCGCTACAAGTTTTCATTATATAACTCTATGTAAACAAAGATGGCCGCTGGCAGCCATGTTTAACGTTGAATCAAAATAATTTTCGACAAGGATCAACATCATGTCATACTGATCATTTTAGGAAAAGATATCACTTATAGTTTTCAAGAAGTAGTCGCTACAAACTTGTTTTTAGCTGTGGCAGCCATCTTGAATTTCAGACCAACCGGAAATGTTGCTAGGATCATTTAGACATCAAGAGCAACATTCCTGTGAAGTTTCATGGAAATCTGTTGAGTAGTTTTAGAGTAGTCGCTACAAGTTTTTACTAAATAACTCTTATGTAAACAAAGATGCCTGCTGGCCGAATCAAAATGATTTTCGTCAAGGACCAACATCATGTCATGTTGATCATTTTAGAAAAAGTCCCATATCAATATCAGTTAGAGTTTTTAAGAAGTAGTCGCTACAAACTTGTTTTTTAAAAATCTATTTTTAGATTTGGTGGCCAACTTGGATTTCACATCAACATGAATTTTTGCTAGGATCAACTAGACTTCATGGGCAACATTTCTGTAAAGTTTCATGAAAATCCATTCAGTAGTTTCAGGACGTAGTCGCTACAAAAAAAGGGTTTACGGACGGACCTCTGATCTCTGATCAGTAGAGCTAAAAATATATAAAACAGAGAGTTATGGGCCTTTATCAGATGTTTCATTGTATCACACCAAACTTAAGATGTGTACTAAGTTTCATTGGTGTAGACCGTATACTTCAGAAGTTATTAGCCACAATCAGTTGTCATGTAAAAGTTAACGGACAGATGGATGGACAGACAACGCCACAACATAATACGACCCTACGAGTGTATTAACATACACAATATTAATATTCTTATAGTTCAAATAATGTACCTAAAATAACTTTACTAGATTTATTACCAATCAATTTGTTTCTGCAGGATGATACTCCTTGCCTCATCAATCTCCTTGGCTCTTGCCTCTTTCGCTGCTGCTCTCTCTTCAACATTTGGTCGCTTCTTGTTTCTCCCTTTCTTTGTCCATTTGTCTGCCTTCTGACCTTTATTAGACTGCTCAGAATCACATTCTATATTTAAAGTCTCACTTGACTCAACCTCAGCACCAGTCTGATTTTCTACAGAAATGTCAGGAGAATCAGTCATTTCATCGTTATTTAGTTTAACACTATCAGCTGCTTGTTCTGCTAAATTACTCTTTTTGCTGGAACTAACTGTTTCACATGTTTGTTCTGTTGCTTTGAAGTGCTTGAGAGAGTTGATTTGGTCCAGAGGGAAGTGATATAACGAGTCCATTACTTCCTTTGGAAAATCATAGGCATCAAAAACGGACCTGAAAAATAAAGCTTCCGCATGCAGATGATGAAGATAGTTCTGCAGGAGAATGCAGATACTTGTCTGGAATAGATCACACCAAGTCATTCCCAGTTTAAAGGGACACATGGCAATCTTGAAGTGTTTGATATGGGTGACTCGATTTATTTATCCAGTATCATTTTTACTTTTACCCTGGTTACATTTAAATAAATAAAATAATTAAATTTGATGAATTCACTATTTAGTCTTATTATACTATAAGTTTTAATATATTATTGGTGCAATAATATCAAAAAATAATAATATGCAAAAACAAATTGCTTACTACTTTTCTTATAATTAATATTAATGATTGAACAAATGCAAGTTATGCAGAAAAACTAGCGGGACACCGTGAGTTTTTATAAAATAAAGAATGCCGTTTTTATAAAATAAAGATTGCCGTGTGTCCCTTTAAAGAAGGCGATGGTCAATCATGATGATCTTGATTTGGTATGGATGTTTATTATCAACAATGTCTTTCTACAGGAATGCAGTTTTAGAACCAGGTGTCTAAAGATGTTTTATAAACTGAAGTACGTATGTATGTAGGGTGTTTAAGGTCACTTTTAATTTACCAATCCTTCAGTTATATCGCAATGATGTCTACATGCGAGCTCAATGCTCAATTTTACAGTTCCGCCACACTAGAATACAGTGCCATAGACACATGACAAGACACCCCAACTAGTGACATTATACCGACACTGGGCCGGCCAGTCGTAGAACTACCCTTTATAATGCTGGAAGTCAAATGAAGGGGCCACAGGAACTATTTTTATTAAGTCATTGGTATGACCTGGATGGGGATTGAAACCACAACCTCCCGCATGCGAGGATGTCTACCACTATACCACGTGGGGTTGTTTTTAGAAACTAAAAAACTGAGCTTATCAAACAAGTTAAAATTCATTAAGAAGGCAAGGTCAGTCATGGTACCGATGTGTTATATTATTGTTTATTACCAAAGAACCATGACTCAAAACTTTATTTTGGGCAAAAATTATGGGATTTTTCATATATGGTTTGCTAAAACTATTTTCAGTTGTGCTTCATAATGTTTTGTAATGATATTTTGTGAGCTAATCACAAAAACCTGACTTTAAATAACAGTCGCTAACATGCAAAAAGTAGTTCAATACAACATATGCATGGTAGACTAAAGTTATTGCTTCGACACTAAAGCTTTAATAGCAAGAAACTGATCAGCTAGCAAGAAACTGATCAGCTAAGCGTAAAAACTTCACCATACAAGGACGCCAACAAGGACGTCCAGTTGATGATAATAGCTACTGTTTGTGACTTTTTAAACAGACTTTCTAAAAACAAAATACATGTACTCAATTTAGTTATAAATATTAGAGATGAAAAATTTGGAGGATGATTTTTCTGCTGGACATGAAAATCAAGCGTTTCAACAATATAATAAAATAATTAAACCATAGAAACATGTGAACACAAGGTCAATGCCTTTCAGTTTCAGTACAGCTACATATGAAATAGTTTAGTATTAGTTCAACACTTCTTAAACTGGCTCAAACCAGTTACCTGACGGTAAACTTTGTTTGCAGCCGGAGGGGTATAAACAGAACAATTCAAACTGAGACGATCAGTAAATTAGTGACGAGTGTAACACAGACAAAACTAGTATAACAGCACCAAGTCTTTGCCTTGCCACTCTTTGTCAGCCCTTCTCTATTTTCTATTTCTAAATGACTGGAGTCCTTATTAACAAGAGGTTCTAAACAATAAAATATGAGGCAATTTCTGCAATTCACTCTGATATACTACCAGTACTTCTTACCTCATTGGATTCTCTCCATGGTAAAAGCTTATAACTTTACCAAAACCTGAAAAACACAAAAACAAATAAAACATGAATATACACATAGTTCTTATAATTAACATGCAGTCAGATTATCTTGAAGGACACATGAATCATGGTCAATATTTCAGCCTTGAATGAACATAATTAATTAATACAGTAGAAGTGACCTTAAATGTATATAGTATTTTTAAACAAAATCTGGCTCTCTCCTTTATTATCCCAATCCATGACCCCTCAACCTCCCCCACCTTCCTACCTTCTCTCTATTAAATACTGAAAGAGAGAGAGTGAGGGAGCATATAGAGAGAATTAACTCCATTAATGTACGTAAGCATTGATGGAAGGAGAGGAAAATGATTTGAACAACATAAAGCAATTACATTTTAAAACTAGAATGTGTCCATGTGACATGGATGTCCCTGCTTTTAATAAAACAATTGTCTGCCGGACATTATTTCGTGATTTTTTACTATTTCAAGTGGCATAACTCTGGAATTACTGAGATGGGCCTGAAAATTTAACTTAGCCGAGACATTGTGTCCATATACAATTTGAACAAGTTTGCCATATGTATTTATATCAAAGTATACATAAATGTACTACTGTCAAGCATTCAAATTAATTATTATGTATTTTATGAATAAGCTACACCAGTACAAAACTGTTGTGTCTTGTCCTTTATATATAGCCAGGACTGTAAATTAAAAAATTTAATTTACTAGACCACCGGTCACCCGGTCTAGTAGTTGGGTAAAATTACTAGACATGCTCAAAATTTACTAGCCCAATATAATATTCAACAGAAAAGTCTTATTTTAATTCGAGTTTCGGTTTCTTTTCATGAGTTTTAGATGTATTTTGAAGGTATCTTCACATTTCTTATGCATGCAAGATTGTCCAAGCACAAAAGACATCTTGATCAAGACTTTGCTAAAAAAAAACAAGAAATGTCACAGTAAGTGACAAATGCCCCCGAAGTGACCTGTAATACGAAACCAACAGATATATTTAAAAATAATTTTAAAAAATCAATCAAATAAAACAAACAATAAAAATAAAATAAAATTTAAAAAAAATAAAAAAAAAGATTTTTTTAAAAATTAAAAAAAAAAATATTAAAAAAATAATTTGAAAATCCGTCGATTATTGTCAGAGTTATGAAGCGGACACGATTGTATAGACGAACAGATTTTGACCTCTGATCTCTAAGTGTGCCCTTCACCTTGGAGCCACGGACCTGGATTTTGTGCGCGACATGTCGTCTTGTTGTGGTGAGCAATTGTGCAAAGTTATTTGAAAATCTGTCCATTATTGTCAGAGTTATGAAGCGGACACGAGTGTACAGACAAACGGATTTTGACCTTTGACCTCTAAGTGTTACCTTGACTTTGGAGCCACGGACTTGGTTTTTGTGCGCGACACGTCGTCTTGATATGATGAGCAATTGTGCGAAGTTATTTGAAAATCCGTCCATTATTGTCCGAGTTATGAAGCGGACAGGATTGTACATGCGAACGGACCGACAGTGCGACTACTATATGCCACCTTTCGGGGGCATAAAAAAACCAAGAGATGTCGGAGAAGAGCTATTCGATTTTTCAGAGAATAATAAATCATATAGCCAGTATACACCATCAGAAAACAAGGCTAAAACAATGTGGGGGTGGAGTTGGTGGGGGCAGGGTGGGTATAGAAATTCAAGCCAGGGGGTGGGAGGGGGGATGCAAAACATATTGATCAATTGATAAAACAAAACAACAGAGATATGTAAAAAAAACAAAAAACAAATCATGTTTCAGGTGAGCAGTGGGGTGGGGTGGGGGTAAAGATCGGATGAAAAATGGAAAGGAAAAAATCGGCTTTGGGGGTGGTGGGGTGGGTGCATAAGATAGCTTTATGTGTAAAAATTGACTAAAACAACACAGAAATATGTTTGATAGCTAGATCAGCATTCCTGTGAAGTTTTATGAAAATCTGTCGAGTAGTTTCAGAGGAGTAGTCGCTACAAGTTTTTACTATATAACTCTATACAAACAAATCTGGCTGCTGGCAGCCATGTTTAATGTTGAATCAAAATAATTTTCAACAAGGACCAAACAAGTCATGCTGATCAATTTAGAAAAACTCCAATATCTATATCACTTATAGTTTTCAAGAAGTAGTCGCTACAAATTTGTTTTTTAAAAATCTATTTTAAGCTGTGGCGGCTTTTTTTGGGTTCCATGGGAGCCCATGGGTTACAGGAACCAAAATTACTTATGCAGCCCTTAAGGTAATGCTATAAGGAAGCCCATGGCCAAATTTGGGTAAACACAGCTTACAAGCAAACCTTGATGTGGGATGCCGACGCCGGGGTGATTACATAAACTCTCTTATTCTTCGAATCGTCGAGCTAACAAATGGATAAACATTCATTTTGATTTACTGAGGCAATTGTGGATAAAGCCCTATTTACCAGTTTTAGAACTGTGGAAATATCAAGTTTTTAAAAGGTTAGGTTAGAAAGTACTGTCAGAACACAACCTATCAATTTTTATTTTATTTCTTATTTAAAGACATTTTTACTAGCCCATTGGACTAACCAGACACAAACATTTGGTAGACCGGCAAATTTTATACAGGCTCGGGCTACCGGACTAGTGCTAATGTCGAGCACTGTTCATTGTCACAATATTTCTGCATTCATCCCTGTTATAATAATCCTAACCTCCCAATCTCTCCATGACCGCGCCAGTAACCAGTCCAAGACACGTGTCCACTACCGCCACTGTGGAGTTGGCTCTCACATTTCCCAGTGCCAGAATCTGTGCCAGACTGTCGATACGAAGGTTACTGCAGTGAAAATATACCAACAATATTTAATTACAAGCGACATAAATAAAATTCATACTATAACATTGTCACCAGTGTATTAGACAGAAATTCAAGACTTGGGTGTGCAACTCTGCAAACAAATTAGTATTTAACCCATATAATGACCTTTAGTGTGACCTTGACTTTTATATTTTGGTCATGTCGGTGTCGTCATGATGAGTATATATTGAAAGTATCAAGAAATGAGGAAGTTATAGCCAAAGTTAAGTTTTCATGAGGAAAAAAATGTGTATTCAACCCATATACGGTAATGACCTTCAGTGTAAACTGGACCTTTATATTTTAGAATGGTCACCTCGATGTTGTCACGATGAGTATATATTGAAAGTTTGATGAAGAAATATCAAGAAATGAGAAAGTTATAACCAACGTTAAGTTTTCGTGACGGACTGACTGACGGACGGACGACAAAGTGATCCCTATGTATCCCATTTCTCTTCGAAAAAGCGACACAAAATTAAAAAATAATTTTGTTTTAACCCACCCACTCGACCAAATATTGGCCGCGATTTTTCAAAAACGGCCGTGCAAAAGACAGCTGCATGGTTGGCTGGCTAATACACTGATTGTGACCATATTTAGTCACGGCAATGTATATAAAGTATGTGGTCATTTTTATTTCTATTCCGTGAGTGGTGGGGGTAACCATAGATAAAATTCTATGGGTGGGTTGTCTGTTATATATCGTATATGACGTTATCTTTCCAAACACATTTCTGAGATACTTCAATACTGTCATCAAATTTATCACATTTATAGCCAAAAATGCAATGAATATGACTTTATCTTGTTCCCTGCTTTAATATTCAACTGTAGAACAAAAACAACAAATACAAAAACTCTTGGGCCTCTATTATTTAATAGTAAAATTCTATGGGTGCTTGGCTGGAGAAAAAAGTGACTTCCTACAACCACCCTCCCCCTATACCCCCAAGTAAGTTTTTTACCTAAGTGGTGCTAAATTTCAGTAAAGAATGCAGCTTGTCAGCATTTTGAATAAGCCCTGTATGATTCATTATCCTTCTCTATCATGCAATATTTGTTCACCACAATCTTTAACATGTGGTGTAATTTGTAAAAGATCTTTCAAGGCCATACATGTTGTAAATGTGACAGGATACTGTATCAGAAATAATCTTGAAAGAAACAAGTTTAACACCTTTTTTTAAAAACATGTGACAAACAACATAAATAATTATATCTCACTGTAAAACCCCACGTGGCACGTAAAATAAATTATTATATCTCACTGTAAAACCACACGTAAAATTCCCATATACGACCGTCAAACAATTTCGACTGTTTCTCAATTATGACACGGAGCGGTCAAAAATTAAAGTACAGTTTCATGTTTGTGACATCAGAGGAAGTATATAAATAGATTTTTCCCCTCATGGTCAACACATTATGCACAAATGAAATTCGTTAAATGTTTATTAAAATATAGCTGAAGACATGAGCTGAACTATTACTTCAATATCTGTGATACGGATAAAATTTGATGTTATTTATATTGTTAAAATGTAGACATAATGTTTAAAAAATGTTTTAAAGAGATTAATTTTGTTTTATGCTACTTACATCAAAACTTTATGTATATTTTTTATTTTTATTTTCTTTAGAAAAGAGTATTTTCACACCCCCACTCCCCCACACCCATACATTTTCAATACATTTTTTCGGTACCAACCAGATTCTTGCAGCTCCTTTAGATCGGTACATCTCACACAGCAATCGCGATGTAGGCCTCAGTATTGTAAACTCCAGCAAGTGCCTGGAAATAAAAGTTGATGAAGTCTCAATGTAAGGAACATCCACAAATCGAGGATGAAAAACACAAATCAAAAGGGCTCCACCCAAGACAAGTACATAGTAACAACACAATGGCAGTTTTAGAGGTCTTTCTTCTTGAAATTGCGATAGGAAGACGGACGATGGATAAAATACCATCGTTTATTTAACTTATCTGGCCTTTGGCTGCCACCAGTAGAGCTAAAAATGATTTAGCTTGAGGTATAAATGATTAAAGTTGAAGTTTAAATTATAAAAGTTGAGGTACAAATTTTAGAAGTTACTCTAGTGAATGAAAATTTCATTTGGCCATATCTATAGGTAGAATTCACATTTTAATATTAAAATGGGTTATTATTTATATTTTTCAAGTTCGATTTTATTTTTTATTTCGGTTCCAGAAAATAATAAACAAGGGATATATATTCACTTCTTTTTCTTCTTCTTGACCCATTTTTCCTGAGCATAGTCCGTTTTGTTTTGATATGTTTTGCTGTTTTCCATAAGCTGTTCTATCAATTTCTGAAAATATATCATAGGCAATGAAAAGTGTTCCCGCACACTTGTGTTCCAGCACACTTCTTAACAGTTTCTGTGGATTTTGTGCATAAGTAGGTATGTATGGGGTTTAACAAGGCTTTTAATAATTTTTCAGTCATATCATGATGGTGTCTACGGTGCCTTGCTGTGTATGACGGTAACATATTAGAGACAGATCATCCATTTATTCCTGGGTAAGACCTGTACTGTATACCTCCTGCCATCCCAAAGAATCTTCACTTTCTCACAAGTCGAGCTCCCAGAATGAGATAAAAAAAAATTCAAACTTTATTTCTGTTAAAGAGACTATCAGTGGAGTCATAGAGGAATGTTTAGAGACTATCAGTGAAGTCATATATATGAATGTTAAGAGACTATCAGTGGAGTCATATATGAATGTTAATAGACTATCAGTGGAGTCATATATGAATGTTTAGACACTATTAGTGAAGTCATATATATGAATGTTAAGAGATTATCAGTGGAGTCATATATGAATGTTAAGAGACTATCAGTAGAGTCATATATATATAGGAATGTTAGAACTATCAGTGGAGTCATATAGAAATGTTTAGAGACCATCAGTGAAGTCATATTGGAATGTTTAGAGACTATCAGTGTAGTCATGTATGAATGTTTAGAGACTATCAGTGGAGTCCTATAGGAATGTTTAGAGACTATCAGTTAAGTCAACTCATATAGGAATGTTTAGAGACTTTCAGTGGAGTCATACATGAATGTAAAGAGACTGTCAGTGGAGTCATACAGGAATGTAAAGAGACTGTCAGTTGACTCATACAGGAATGTAAAGAGACTGTCAGTAGAGTCATACAGGAATGTAAAGAGACTGTCAGTTGAGTCATACAGGAATGTAAAGAGAATGTCAGTGGAGTCATACAGGAATGTAATGAGACTGTCAGTGGAGTCATACAGGAATGTAAAGAGACTGTCAGTGGAGTCATATAGGAATGTTAATATTCATTTTTTGAGACAGGAAAATATGTTTTAATGCAAAGAAAACAAGAATGTTTGATTACATCTCCAGTGATGCCTTCCTTTTTTAGCTGCTCAATCTCCTCGCCTGTCAACTTCTGATTGCTGTCAGAGTCCAGCAGATGTCTGTTGTCTTTCTCTGTGTCCATACCTTTATATATAATAAGACATTTAATAATTTATCTTGAATGCATACAAATATACATGTATGCTCTTATATTCTGTCACATTTGCTTTAAATGTCATATGTGTATTTTTGCTTGGCTGTAGAGAGATTAATGCCCATCATGTGACTCTTTTCTAAAGAGTGTATTAGTCTGCCAACCGTGCAGCCATCTTTTGCACGGCCGTTTTTGAAAAATCGCTGCCAATATTTGGTGGAGTCACGCAGTGGGTGGGGTAAACACTTCCAAACTCTTAATTTCTCAATATTGTTATGTTTCTCAATATTGTATACATTTATAGAAGAAAGATTATTTAAAATGTACCTTTTTCACCTTTATCTGTATAATTTGCCAATGAGACACCAACTTGGTGCGAACTGCCTCTTAGCATGTGTTTGCGAATTATTTTACACAGCCAGGTTGCAGAATTGCACACCCAAGTCTTGAATTTCTGGCTTATACACTGTTTCTAACCTAGAATAACCTTGGGCAAGACACTTTCCTATAGCCATGAGTCAGATAGGGATGTAAGCCGGATGGTCCTTTATATCGGAGCCTACTTTCCAAACATGTTTCAGAAACATTGGAATCTATTCAAAAGAAAGAGTAGGGCGTGGTTCCCTGATTCATATATTCTATATGCTTCCACTCTCTCCGAGGCAACTCTAAATAGCCCAAGATAACGTGCTGATGAGTCTACACTTCAATTCATAAAAAAAAGGATGTACATGAAAAAAACAACAGCAGGCAGGACTTTTTTACCTTAGGCCAAGGAAAAAAACAGTCGTGTTTCAGGTTCCCGACCGACCCTATATTTTGTCCCGACCCCGATTTTTTTTCCGTTTCAAAAAAAAAGAAAAAAATGGCCGATATTATCGGGGAGATTCATCCTTCATATAAAGGCTACAATATTACTGTCACTGGTTCTGTATGTATTTTTCCTAGCAACGCAATAAAAAAAGTAAAATGTATTCTTCGGCTCACACGACGAATGTTTATAAAAAGTAAAAAAATAAATAAAAAAAAAAGAGTCATTTTATTTCATTGTATGTTTTACAATGTTGATGATTTTCTGCTTTCTCGTCTTGAACGTTTCTCTATTAACAATAGCATTCTATGCAACTCCGTGGTGGCCCTGAATGAAATCTTGATTTATGGAAATTTATATAAATTTGCATGGTGTTGTCATGTTATGTTTAATATCTTATTACGAGAAATCATGAATTCATCAGAAAGTTATGTCATGTATCATTGTTTTATTTGTTTTTAATAGAAATGATTTTTTTGACGAATAAAATTAATGTGCTTCAATCCACTTGTTTAACATATTTAATACTTCCAGTTTTAGAATAGCAACATAGAGAGCTTTGTGTACTTTTATGTACATTGCATGTTTTATTGAAACAATATTCCAAACAAATGCATGTTTTGTTTTTTTTGGTTCTCAGATTTTTTCCGGAAAATGTTCCACAGGAGGAGAGAAAAAAATAAATCTGAACCTTTATAAGGATGTATGTTGTAATGGTGTTAGTCACATTGTAAAACATAAAATGAACCTGAACAAATTTATATAACATGATCTTCTGATTTTATGTTAATTTTTAAACGTGTCGTGATAATTTGATTGTTTGAAATGGGTGACCAAAAAATTATGGATTGTTTTTCTTCATTTTTGCAAAATATAGGGTCGGAGGGTTTGAGAACCGAAAAATTAAAAAAAATCTGGCCTCATGAGATGAGTTCAAAGTCCATTTTGGAGCAATTTTAAATTATATATATAAAATTCATGTATACATCCTTGAGGCCCTCAAAATCAGAGTTTAGAAATATATTTTCTGGTTGTAATTTCTACCTTCGTGCAGCTAAAAATAAATAAACAAATCGACCTACCTACCCTATTTTATTTGAGCAGGAAACCTGAAACACAACTGTTTTGTTTTTTGGCATTATATAACAGAGGTCTGTAAAAGGCCTCTTTCCAATTGACATGATTGAAAATTTGACTGTTTTTTTCCCTAGTTCTGGAAGAAAAAAATTCCCAATCAGAAAGCAGTATTCTATCCGAATTTTAGAAAAAGCATCATTTTGCCTGTTAAGTCGATTCTGACTCAGAGATGTTAGTAATTATAACAAATAATGGATGAACATATAAATAAAGCATATTATTGTCATATTTACTGAATTTATGAAATAATACATTTTTCCCAAAATGAAAAAAAGCTTGTTCCTTTTTCCCAAAAAGGACTTGCCTTAGCGTCTCTTCCAAATTTGATGGAAAAAAGCCCTGGCAGGCAGCCCTGGCAGGCTGTGGCCTAATACTTTGAACTCTGTATTTTGCATACCTTTCCCTGAGCTGTCTGTGTCTTGTTTGAGAGGTTTTACCAACTTCACCATATTTCCATCCTTGATCTCAAAACTTGTTCCATATGGGTGTCCAATAATTCCCTCAAGGCTAAACTTTACTTTTTCTAACCAAACATCCCTGGAAACACATCAGAAAAATTGCATTTAAAATCTAATCACTTAAAAGTTAAATTCTTAATAATTCACGTCTACATTAGTTATTATTATTATTGTAACGTGTACCGTCTTCGCTTAATATTTACTATGATATACGCTAACCAGAATAAATGTTTCAAACAGACTGATTGTTTGAGACAATATCAATTAACTTTTGCATATATAAATTCTCCTTAAGCTTCTTTTAGTACCAATCATGACTGGTAATAAAAAAAATAAATTCAAATGATTATTATTCGTTCAAACAATAATCACTTTTATAATCAAGTATTAACTTCAAACTTGTTTTATACTATAACGTCTAAATCTTTTAACTAGTTTGAGACTAAACGCTTGTCCAAAGCATGCAACATCAACCAGTCTCACAGTTCTCAAGACACTTGTTTCAAACTACAGATCACCAGCTGAAACCTTCTAAGATAGTCTACGACCCGGAACACTGTAATGGAAAGAGGACTCGGCAACTCTGAGAATACACTGCAAATCTGAGAGTCCCTTGTCACCATTAGCTCAAACAAAGTCCCTGAACTATCCTATACCAAATCTCTTTAAAGTATCAAATCAGATTCAACCCTATACAATCGGCTACGACCCGGTACACTGCATTGGTTTCAGAGGACTCAACAACTCGTGAGTATACACTGCAACTCTGAGAGTCTCTCATTACCAATGGCGTCGACCAAAGTTTCAGCACTATCCTACAGACATCCATCCCATTTAACAATCTTCCCCGAGATGTTCACAGACCGACATTCCGCTGCCAACTGACTCGAATTGAATTTCTCACGCCCTTTTATACTTGATGCAAATCGCGTATTCCGAAAGAAGGGAAGTAATCCTGCAACTTTTACAGTTAGTCAGCTTAAGTATAACTTGCAACGGCATTTTCATTGCATTATTATACAGTCCCTTTAAAATGAAGCGAGCATTTATCACTCCAAGATTTTTATTCAGTGAAATGTACAGATAAAATCTTGAGCCAAAGAAGTCTGTAAAATTAAATACATTCGTGAATTTGAGAAAGAAAAAAAAAAAAAAATCGGCTGATCACGTGACTTCCATTAGTCAGTGTTACCACTGACTTTTTCATTTGGGGGTACATGTACCCCCTACTGTTAAATTTGGGGGTACACTACAAATTTAGGGGGTACACTATGAATTTTTAAGATTGTTAAACCTTTCAACATACTTTATTTGCTACTAAAGGCATTACAATACACAGCAGTGTAATATTCAAGTTGACAACAGTTACAGTAAATCATTTCATTCAAGTAAAAATTTAATACCAGTCAACACGTTTGCGCATCTATAAATAGTACACGGGAGAGACGAAACACGATTTGAATTAATTATTTGATCTTCATTTATTCTATTATTAAGTTTTAATTTGAATTTTAAATATACTTACTAAATCTGAAAAAGAAATAAGTCAAAACCACCAGAATGAGATGTCGATGTTTTCTCTACTTTCATTTAGGTAACCAATCATCGTAGTATGCACTAGAGGGATAGGGCAATTGACGCAATTACTCGGGATAATGTTTTCGTAAACAAAGCGTTTTAGTTTCGTTTTGATTTTTCAAAAAATATTCGGACAAAGTGGACGAGAATTTGGAAATATACCGACGGTCATGCTTTCTTATTATCAGACTTGTATTTTTTCTGTGCGTGCATGCACGTACGAGGTCAGTTTTCTGTGCGTGATTTTTTGTTTTCATGCGTGATTCACGCACATATGTGCGTGAATGGGAACACTGATTAGTGCATTCGATTTTCTACATAGTATGTATTGCGTAATATGTATAGCACGCTTAGCTCAGTCAGGAGCGACGTCGACTATCGCGCACTCACTATTATTACCCCAGAGTTTAATTTTAGTTTCAATGGGCTTAGAGTTCAAACACACAAAGCGGCACTTTTTTTTGGTACCGCATTGAATTCCGTTAAACAATCTTGCTAATTCATAACTTTCACATGACATCATCAAAATAATTTGACCAATCATTGATCAATAAAATAAAAGACCTCCACATTCTGGTAGGGGGTAAACTCGGTGTTTATCGTTTGTGCTCAACTGACTTTAGCCCTTTATAAAACTAGTTTGTAGTGATAATTATATTAAAAGCTTTATTTTTTATGTACATCTATGTATCTGCTTTTGGCGTTGTCTGATTTTAAAACACCAATAACGTCATGACCCCCATTATCGTGGTATTCCCATTATCGTGGTACGTCATTACACGCGATATTTATGATATATGACGATGAGTGACGTCACAGTTCGTCAGCTTTTTTTACCAGAAGGGAATCCCCAACACTTTTGGAATAAAAAAGGTAAATCAACTGCATCAATTTTCCTAAAGCATTATAAAAAGTACAAATCTGTTAAAGAACAACTATTGTTTAAGTTTGGACAATGTTTCTACCTCATATATATCCCCATAACAAAGTTACTTCATGTTTACATTCATCCATCTGTTGTCCCAGAATGCAGACGTTGCTTCTACTGGGTCGCGCCAGTTCGGACTATTATATTTTCCTGAAGGGGCATTCATAAAAAGACATTGCGCAGCACATACCGTACTTCCTATAATAAAGAGCATTTACTCTGCCAAGCCAAATTATCGATGTGTGGGTTTTAAATTGAAGAAAGAGCGATCATGGACTGGCTTTTGAAGCTTGTGTTTTTGATTTAAAAAAATTATAGAACATAAAAAATTACTATATTTATATTCCTAATTCCTTTTTACTTACCATTTGCAAAGAAATCAAAAATCTTAAGTATATGTACATTTTTAGAGTTTATACGGTACAGTAGTGATCTGATGCAATACGCAAAAAGTCGGTAAGTAAACACGTGTCCGCTACAATTATCCAATTTAAGATTTACCTGATATTATATGTGTAGATCAGGTTACATCAATGAAACCTTGTCTGAATAAAGTTTTAATTAACTTCACAACATGGTTTACCCTTTAAATATCTCATCTGGATAATTTTTCGAATTGCCACGATAATGGGACCCTCTATCAATAATGGAATCTTCCGACCCAATTGGAATAATTCACGACATCCGGTAAAAAATGATTCACGGGAGACAATTTTGTCAATGTAAACAAAGATGATATATTACTGAATTCAGAGGTCATTGAAATCGAGAACAATTATGAATGGCTATAGCGCAGTTCACGTTTCACCACGATATACCACGATAATGGGGGCCATGACGTTATGGATATTCATAATTTTTCATTGCAGAGATGTTGAGATTTTATCTTATTTTCAGTAGGTGATAAAATGTGTGTTACTCGGTTTTTATCCTTAGGTTCTATAGTAAAATAAAAAGCTTTAGCAGAGTAAAAAGACGATAAGTTTTAAGATTTTAATTTTGAAAGATACATATATTGAATCAATTTGCATGAAGGTGCATGAACTATACAGGCTTTTAAAAGAATCACACTGTAGATACCTTAATTTTAGCACTAAACTTGGTTGAACAACAAGGATAAAGACCGAGTTTATCACCTACCAGAATGTCTGTGTTTTTTGATGATGCTCTATCAAAATTATGAATATTTAATCTAAATCATGGTCTAATGTTTTCATTTTACATATGGAGATTGACGATAAAGTCTGAGTAAACCATTTATTTTCACCTACTGAATATCTCAACATCCTGGAAGTTGACCGGATGTGAAGGTTATGAATAATTAGTTAAAATTCAATATTGTTTCGTGTGTAATGTTTGTGAACGTAATTAGTGTGCGATTTATAAGCTAAAAAATATGGACATTGTCGCTTTAAATCAAATGCTTACCCCACCCACCTTTTTAACAGGGTTGTAAAAATATACTTTGATTTATAAGCTAAAAAATACGGACATTGTCCCTTTAAATACAAATGCTTACCCCACCCACCTTTTTAACAGGGTTGTAAAAATATACTTACCGTTTTCGATGCACCTGAAACATCCTCACATTTTTTTCTTTTTTAAAAAGGACATGGTCACCTTCCTTAATAATGTTTAAACTATTTGAAGCCATGTCAGGTTTTCTATAAAGAGTAAATAATAATTTTGGAAATTCTGAGAATGGAAAATGTGTTCATTTGCAAAAGCGGAAGTGCCGTAAGAAGGTGCCGTAAGAAGCGCCCTCTGTAAACAAACTACACGTGCGTAACTTCTCACCAACTGTCAAACTGCCAGAGTATTGAAGATGGTCTTTACGAGAGTCCAGTTAATAATTGCTTTATGGCTGTGTCATTTGTGATTTTATTGCCATTAATTAGCTCTTCAAAATGGTATTTTCCTTCAAATTAAGAAGTTCCTTGAAGAATTCGAAGTCAAAACTTAGGAAGTTATTTGGCTGGCCATTTATCAGTGCATGCAATGTCAAATTCAAAGAATTGTCCAGTGTAAGATTAGCAGACGAAAACACATCTTATGGCTATGAGCTACCAGTGGTAAATCTGTTATCAGAGTTCAAATACGCCAAATTTGTGCCTTCGCAGTTCTATACAGAAGAGGTGATGCGTGCTGAAATCGAAACTGACCGAACAGAGGTATATTTAGAGGGATGTCCGGATCATTTTACATCTCTAAAGCATAAACGTTTAATGAACAATTTGGCGAAACTTTTGACAAGTGGTGTTTTTGGAAAAACTGAATTATCTGAGAAATATGTGAGAAAGCTGGAGCACATGATAGAAAGAAATGTTAGAAACAAGCAGGAAAAAGATGTGGACTACTTGCTGAAAGTGATGAAAGAGATGCGCAAGCAAAGGAATTCCACAAAGAAAACAAGACAATGGAAGAAAACAACAGATGATCAGTGCAAGATCGACACCACAAATGGAAATCATGAATACTGGAAGACTGTTGAAAGTAACGAAATTCCACTGAACGGTAGCAGAACAACAGAAGGTATTTTTTAAAAGTTAACTACCTTTATTATAAAAAAGAAAAACGTGCAATCGTGTTTGTTTTAAAACCTGTTTTACGATAATATAAAAGTGTAGCTCATATAAGTACTGTAGGCTATAGCATACCTGATATTTTGCGTAAAAACCAATGTGCAAGGGCAACACACAGGGTCATGATTATATCTTTAAAATTGAGTATGACACAAAATGTCTCTAGCGGGATCTGAAATGGTCCTATTTTTTCTTTAGACGGTGACCATACGGAGCGGATGCAATATGAAGAAGCTTTGGGCGCTGGTTTCTGCCAGAGTTGTTTTTTATCCTCTTTTTTTTTTTTTTTTTTACTTTTTAGGCACAATTGAAATCTGACCTAAATAAGTTATTGTTTGGCGCTTGTTTCACCCAAAGGTTTATCTGCAGTAGCTTGAGCAATTTAAATAATACGTACATCAGTTATATATTATTAGAACTGGCATTTTTGGTGGCAAATAAAACTACTTTACTTTTGAAAATCGGTTGAGAAATAAATATTTTACAGCCAAAATGATTTTTTGATGTAAATTCCTTGCTGGTGGGACAGCAGAAAATTAAGAAATTTCAAATAACTTCAGTAAGCCTTCATATTTTTCTATAAAACTTTAAGGGTATCTTAATTTACTAATATCCAACAATTTAAAACTATTTTTGGATAAATATACTAAAAAAATATATTTTTAAAAATGTTCATGCAGCAGAATTTTGCATTGAAAATGACCCATCAAGAACAGCTTTCGCACGTGCAATTTTTATTTCTCCACCGATTTTGAAAAGTAAGGTAATTTTATTTACCATTAAAAATGTCTGTTTCACTGATATACAACTTATTTAGGTACGAGATGTATTTTGTCTGAAAAGTCCAAAAAAAATTTGGCTAAAACAAGCGCCCCAAACAATAGAACATACATGTTTAGTGGTAAATAAAAAATACCTTACTTTTTAAAAGCGGTTGAGAGAAAAAAAATGACAATGCAAAAGTTGTTGTTGATAGGGCATTTTCAACGCAAAACTGTGCTTCATCAAAATTAGAAAGAAAATACTTTTATAGAAATTCTATCCAAAACAGTATCAATGAGTTGGGTTAATCCAAATTAAGAAACCCTTAATAGGTTTATAGCAAATATTAAAGCCAACTACTGTTATATGAAATTTTCTGCATTTTCATGATAATGCTGAAAACCTTTGGCTGAAACATATCTCTTAAAAGAGAATTTTAGCATATTTAACTAAATCAAGGGCCATATTTCCGGTGTTACCTATAATAAATACTTAAAAGGAGATTCCTTCGAGGCAGTATAAGGAGCAACACCTCTCATGTCAACAGCTATTCTAATGGTATTCTGTTTGAAAGCCACATTTATTCAGTCCACCTCTCCACTTATTGCGCTCGAAGTTTACAACGTTTGAAGAACACAGATATCAACTTGTGTAAATTGCATATATGATGATCTAAGATTATATAAACGAAAGCGTTTTCCAGCAATAACATTACGAAATGGCAACATATGTTTAGTATTGACCATATATACTCTCTGATGTATGTTTATGTTTTACGTTTCTTACAGGTGAGCATGTTGCTGATACAGGAAACACCCAGCGAAGTCCCAGAAATTTAAACATGAATAATGGAACATTGCGCGAAGATATCACCATTAATATAGATCTCTTACATACGTATGGCACCTCGTCAGATTCCTTTAACACAAATCAGAACGAACTGCTTATCCCAATAAATAATAAATCCACACCTGAATGTGATGTCCAATCCAAATTTAACAAAGAATGTAGCATTAGTCAAGTCAACGAGGATGACAAACTAGATGCAAAGAAAAACGGAGATTCCATCTTGTCAAATACTAAAATATCAAAATCTAGCCTCCAGATGAAGTTGAATTTCCACTATGGACGTAGGAATGAAACGCTCTTTAAACTTAAAAAGAGTGGACGATTCGGTGAAGTAAACGAAACGCACATTGAAGCAGTTGCAACACTTGTAGAAGATAGATTGTTCGGTCATACAGAAGAACATGTTTCTTTGTATTTAGAATATATCAACGGAGAAAGTTTTGTTCTTAAACAGTTGAAGTTAGAAATGGCTCTTAACTGCTTAAAGGCGTACTTTTTTCCAAGCAAGGACTCTGTACATGCACATTGGAAGGACCATCTGGGACAATGTATAATGGAAAACATTATCCAAAATGAGATGATTGTCAAAGACATCTTTGGCAGGCATCAGAGAGATGTATTTGATTATAAAGCTGTCATGTTTGTGTCCAAGAGCGCAGCTGCGCTGCTGAAACACAGGAACGTATGTGTGTTAGACACCCTGTCTGTCGTACTGGGGCTACCAAGGAAGACTTTACTGGTACTCGACATGAGCGATAGATCAACTCTGATGCAGTGCTGAAACACAAGAACTTATGTGTGTTAGGCTATACTAATACTTACCATCAGCGATGGATCAACTCTGATACAAGTTGCTGAAACACAAGAACGAATGTGTGTTAGACATTCCGCCTGTGGTGCTGGGGCTACTAAGGAAAATTTCTCCCTTATCAGTAGTTATTCATACTGATATTGAAAATAAGCAATGCATCAAACGTGACGCACTGCTGAAATACTTACCTGTGCAAGTAAGGTCTCATGCCAGCGATCCCGGGATTACAAAGGAAGACTACACCAATAATAAACATGAACGATATATCAAAAGTGATGCACTGCTGAAACAGAAGAACCTGTGTATGTAAGATATCATGATGATGCCAGCGATCCTGGGGTTACAAAAGAAGACTGTACCGATTCTGAACATGAGCGATATCAAAAGTGACGCACTGCTGAAACACATGACCTGTGTATGTAAGTTATCATGCCAGCGATCCTGGGGTTACAAAGAAAGACTACGCCGATTCTGAACATGAGCGATGTATCAAAAGTGTTGCATTGCTGAAAAACAAGACCTGTGTATGTAAGGTATCATGCCAGCAATCCTGGGGTTACAAAGGAAGACTACACCGATTATGAACATGAGCGATATATCAAAAGTGATGCACTGTTGAAAAACAAGACCTTTGTATGTAAGATGTCAAGCCAACGATCCTGGGGTTACACAGAAAGACTATATCGATTCTGAAAATGAGCGATATATCAAAAGTGATGCACTGCTGAAACACAAGACCTGTTTATGTAAGGTATCATGCCAGCAATCCTGGGGTTACAAAGGAAGACTACACCGATTCTGAACTGAGAGATTTATCAAAATTATTTACTGCTGAACCACGAGAACATAATTATGTGTGTGTACTAGATACTCTATTTGTGATCCTGGTGTTGTCTGACACTGAACAATATACCACACCTGATGTACTGTTGAAATACAAGAACCTGTGTGTTAGATAACCTGTCTGTGATCTTGGAGCTACAAAGAAAGACTATTCTGTTACTGAACATAATAATTCAGCTGATTCACTGCTGAAACTTTCTCCGTATGTGCGTACGTACGTGCGTAAGTATGTGTGTGTAAGTGCGTGCGTGTGTGTGTTACAAAGGGTAGTATACTGATAATGAACATCAGTGATGCACTGAACTAATGAATTCATAGGTGAGACTAATGAACATAAGAAAATGCCCTTTGGCAAGAATGCCAGACATTGCAAATATTTTTAATAATAATTGTGTTTGGCACGTTCCATAATTAAAGGGAATGTCGCGACACATCCAAACATCTCTTTTATTGAGAGTTCTGAAAATCTTACAAAAAGGCGAAAAAAATATCAAAATCGGATGATAAACAAAAAATATCTGACCATTTGAAGGTTGTTCTGAAACGGATATGGGAGCCGCCATTTTGAAAATTATGACGTCATAGTTCCATATGACCATATATAGTATATTGATAAATATCATTTAAAGCAAATCACTGCAAATGAATGCAAACACCTTAACTGGTCATATAAAGCATTTCTGCCATTAGTTATACATATTCGTCTTACAGTTAGTTTAATCCCCCCCCACCCCCCCCCCCCCCACCCACCCCTACCCACCTCCCCCTTAACATGAGTAAATATTCATATTGATCAATATTCCATACATGGTCATTTAGAACTGTGACGTCATAGCTCTAGAAATGGCGGCTTCCATATATCCCTTTCAACAGAACCTTCAAACGATCATAAAATATCTTCTTTGTTTATCACCCGATTTTGATAATTCTTTCACCCTTTTCCAAGTTTTTTTTAGAATCCTCAATAATAAAGATTATTTGTCTGTGCCGCTATATTCCCTTTAAGCATTATCGTTTTCAATTAAAACTGATAGAGAACCTATTTTTTCTCTCTGTCTGAGAGAAGAAATGTGCATAAGCTGTAGAAAGTATCATATGCCATGCATTTATTTATTACTTTAACTTACATTTTGCTCATTCCAGTCCAGAGTTGTTTTCTTATAGTTGCAACATAAATTTTATATAAATTATATAAACTTATTTTATTCACAAAAGAATTTAGACTTTTTGCGTAAGTCTAATACAGTTCATATTGTCTGTATTGAAGTTTACACACACATGTACAGTATTTTCATTTCATTACCAGCTGTTTTCTGCAATTGTATACACTATTATACATACACGTTAATGTAGTGTGTGGGGCCGGTCACCTCATTAAAATCAGACCCTTTATCACGTTACGATACTCTACACTACTATAGCGGAGAGTATCAAAGCGTAATTAGGATATGACTTTAATGAGATGGCCGGTCCTGCTAGCTTACAGTTTCTGCCACCCTCAACGTTACGCATGAATGCCTGAACAATATCCAGAATGTAACGTTACTAACGGATGCACTTTTAGAGAACATGCATATATACTATTATCACTGATTGAGTGTGACACTAATACCGGGTTTAAACCCCCAGTGGTCTACTTTGCCACTGACCGTTCCAAGACGGTAGCCCTGTTGTCAACCCTTTTGTGTTTGTGATGTCATTTGCATTTATTATTACTTTTGCCTTCTTGTTTGTCTGTTTGCGTGTTTGTTTCTGTGTTTTGTGGTTGACTGTCCTCCTTGAATGCTACTTTCCCTGTCCGATTTTTTTATATTTCTTTGTATATCAATGATTGCTTTTTAATTACCTGACCATGTGATATTTATCAATATTTTACTTCATCTCATTACTACGGCTACTATCAGATGATCTTGTTATTTCAGGAGGAGGGGTGTATTTGGCTCAAGTTTGGCTAGCTTGAAAATAAATCAAACTTTCATTAATATAAACACTCAAACCAAGTTTGACATGTGACCCAGGGACAGAGGCAAATTTGACCCCAGTGTCACCATTTGAACAAACTTGGTAGAGGATCATAAGCTGAGTGTAAATACAAAATATTAAACTGTTGGCTCTTGTAGTTTCAGAGAAGAAGATTTTTGAAGTTTTTCCCTATATAAGACCCCTTCGGTGGGGTCAAATTCCAGAGAAGGCGATTTTGTTGATACTATATACTTATACTATATACTTATACTATAATACTGATCAATACTGTCTCTTCTTCTCTCTGTCTTTTCGATACCTTATTGTAGTGAAAGTCTGTGCACCAAACCAAGTTGTTCAAAACTTCTTATCTGGTATACGTGTGCAAACACAAACACAATAGTTCTTAATATGAGCCATTGTTCAATTCCAAACCGTAATTTTGTATCAAGAATCATTCCAAAAACCAAATCATTTTAGAAAACAGTCCAAAAATATGGCATTTAATAGAACACTTCCATTTTCTTTATTGTTTATGGGTTCTAGGGTAGACTGCTCCACGGCGCATGTCTCGTTCACTCAAACAAGCTCTTTTAATTACGGCTGTGGAGCAGTCTAGTTCTAGGGTGCACCAAACCTCACACTTACCCTACTGTCATCCCATTAAAACAGGACAGTGTAAATAAAGAAATCCCCGCCATATTCTACATTTCTTGTATATAACATTAATATTATTACTATATTATACACACCTGCTAATATTACACCCAGTCCAGCCCTTTAGTCCCACTATAAAAGTCAATGCCCTAAAATTGTCTATGGTGATGAATTTCAAAAATACTATCTAGTAGATATTCGAATTTATGAAGGCTCAAGGTCATGATTTATACTAATTTTAAAAAAAATCCGAACACATTTCTTCCACTCGAGGATAATACATCATTCGGCGGGGGATATTACCCCTTACTGTGCTCGGCATATTATTATTGATTAATTCTCAGTTGTTTTAATGAAATTGGTAATTCAAAGGATGCAAAATAAAACATTGAAAATAAAAATATATAGTCTTTAATCAAATATGTGGTTAAATTTTTTATTATAGATTATATGTCGATAACTCTGAGAACATACGGTTAACAATTTACACAACAATTTAACCATTTGTTTCTATCAGTGAATGACAGCAAATCTCGAATAATAAAAGAAGATGCTGTAAATCGAACGGCATGACCTGCACTAAAAGTTAAGGTTCTTAAATTATTAAGCAGAAACCAAATGTTCACTTTTTTTTTCTATCAGTCAGCTTTACTTTTCTTTTCTCAAGTGTCGATTCTTACGGATGGCGGGAGGTATACAGTACTGGTTCTACCCAGAAAAAAGTGGCCTGCCCCTAAAATATATAGCATATGTTATGGAATGCCATGACTCTCTGATGATGTTGCCGATTAATATATTCAGTGTATTTCCCTTTATATGTGGTAGATCTTTCATGATATGCAGTGCATTTTAAATTATATGCGGTAAATAAATCTTTATGTGGTAAAAAGTATTTATATGCAGTAGATTAATCATTATATGCGATAGATAAGTCATTGTATATAGTAGATAAACCAGTATAAGCAGTCCAGTTATCATTATATGTAGTGCATTTATTATTTTATGCAGTAGTTTATCTAATATATGAGGTCCTTTGAACATTATATGAAGTAGGTTTGTATTTATATGCAGTGCTTCTGTTGACTTTATATGTGGTACATTTTTTAATATACGTGTTGGATACGTCTTTATATTCGGTGGTTTCAATTGCATTAAATTCGGTACAAACGGCTTTATACGTGGTACATTTCTTATGAGAAGCAGTGCCTTTTCTATTATATTCTGTGTTTTTGGACTAGGGGCTAAAAAAAAGCCCTAGTCCTTAGCAGGCGACAAAATTCGAGTTCGCTAGAAAGCCGCAACAGATCGTCACTGACGAAATGTATCACTAGGCTAACAGACAGAGCGTCAGCTGTCATTTTAATTAGGTGTTCATTCGCATAAAAGAGGTAACACACATCCCACCTGGCCTTGTGTAGAGAAGAAATAGTTCTCCGGATCAGACAAATACCACCTAAATCGTAAATAAGCTGTGGGAAATGGGAAGAAAATTGAAGAATGTGATGTTTGGGCATATATTCTTTTTTTCTACTAAGACAAGAAACAAGATGATATATTTTATCTCGAAATATTATAAACCCCGTTTGGACCCCGTACATCCAGATTTGCAAACCTGGGATAAAGTAGCTCATTTGCATATTAATGTCGAAAGGACCAAATGCTTCCGAGCAAAAGTAGTTATTTTTCAGCAAAAAAGAATAGAGGTAAATATTTGCGATATCAGCGGGAAAATAGAACATCCGTCACCTAATGGAGACAATCTTAAAGAAAGTCTTTGTCAAAATGTTATGATTGCAGAATTTACAAATTGTATTACTACGCTGTAGAAGCGGCATTTCAGACGCAATATATTGAACTGATCACGCGTTGATTTCATGCAGAACGATGTGCAACCCGCGATCACTGTTAATCGAGTGAAGAAGATTTTTTTCGAATCCGACTTTATACAGATATGAAGAATGTTGCTCCGAATTAATAAATGATGGAATACATACCACAATAAAAAATATGTAAACAATAATAAAATTAGATGTATTTTTCCTAAAAGGATAACTCATACGGCCCATATTTCGATCCGGTGCAAGCGTCGGAATTTAATAATTACAATCTGATCCCTTCGAACTCAAGAAGACGCGCGATACTTACAGACAGTCCAATAGTAAAATAGGAAAAATAATGCTCCGTTATTGATAACAATTGTTCCCTATAATGGTTTTTCTGTTACATATTGTTATTCAATGGTCAGTACTAATCCATTTGGCGGGAAAGAAAATACCTTGGGCAGACTGTAGTACAATCCAAAATCACACGCAAGGTCAGTGCATACAATGTTCATCAATGCACTTACACCATGTACACACAACAGAACTGTTCAATTTCCAAAGCTCCTAGTCCATCAGTGCTTTCGGGGGCTGGCGTGGCGCAGTCGGTAGCGCGGCGGATTTGTAACCGGAGGCCCCGGGTTCAATCCTCCGTGGTGCCACTGAGTTCCGTCGGTGTGTTCTTGGGCAAGACACTTTACCTTAGCCTCGTCCGTCGGATGGGGACGTAAACCGGGCGGTCCCGTGTATCGGTCTATCCTCCGAGCACGTTAAAGAACCATAGGAATCTATTCGATAATAAGAGTAGGGCAGGTTCCCGGATTCCTATGTATCATTCCCCTCTCTCTGGGGCGGCTCTAAATAACCTATACTGTGTTGATGAGCCGTTAAACAACATTCAATTCAATTCCATCAGTGCTTTCAGCACTTTGATTTCCATTATGATGATGAGATCAATCGGAACACTCGTTTTTTAAGATATTGCGATTTTATCGAAAATCTAACGGAGTGTGATTTAAAAAATAAATAAATAAAACCTACCTATTTTTGCTCTACTGGCCACGGGCCAGCAGAGCTTATGGGATGGCGAGTTGTCCGTCGTCTGTGGTCAGTCTGTCGTCCGTCCGTTAACTTTCACCTCGTTAAGGCGATAGGGCCTTCACTTTACCAAACTGTAAAAGATTGTTAATATCAATAAAAGCTTGGATAAGTTCGAAAACAAGCTAGATCGGACCAGTAACAGCAGTCTTAGACTGGTCTTGGCCCTTGAATTAGTTAAAAATGCTATATTTTGCCTCGTTAAGACGATAGGGCCTTCATTTTCATCCGATCTTTATTAAACTTAACCAGATTGTTAATATCAATGAAAGCTCGGACAAGTTTAAAAACCAGCCAGATCGGACTATCTACACCGGAGGATCTACACCGGAGGAATGGCCCTTGATTTTCTGATATATGCTATATTTTGCCTCATTAAGACGGTAGGGCCTTCATTTTTCATCCGATATTTACCAAACTTTACCAAATTGTTACTATCAATGAAATCTCAGACAAGTTTGCAAACCAGTCAGATCGGACCAGAAATAGAGGAGTTATGGCCCTTGAATTAGTTAAAAATGCTATATTTTGCCCCGTTAAGACGTTAGGACCTTCATTTTTCATCAGATCTTTACCAATTTTACCAGATTGTTAATATCAATGAAAGCTCGGACAAGTTCGAAAACAAGCCAGATTGGACCATTTACACCGGAGATATGGCCCTTGTTTTTCTGAATATGCTATATTTTGGCCTCATTAAGACGAAAGAGCCTTCATTCGGCCAGATTTCAGTGAAACGTTTTAGGGATGATCAGTTTCAGGTCTAGTTGTGCATATCATCGCCGTGTTCCAGTTGAATGATTTTTGGCACATTTATGGCCCTTTAAAGTTTTAAAACGCAAACTTTGTCTGGACTAGTTATCCTGAACCCCTCGCCGGATTTCAACTTTGCAGAGGTGATCAGCACCAAGCCAAATTGTGCATATCATCGTCGTGTTCCGGTTTACATATTTTTGGCGAATTCGTCGTCCTTTAAAGTTTTTTGATACAAAAACACACTTATGACTTTTGTAACAACGAGCTAAACACAAACCGTATCATGTTCTGACACACCAGTATCAATACAGACATTGCGCCGACTACTAGTATGAAGGTATATTATTCGAAATAATGGAGTATGAGCCTGGCACGTTCATTCCTGTTAGGCGCCATATAACCTGCCATGTGTTGGTGCGCCTTAAAACCCAATTCAGTTCAGTTCGAACAGGAAATGTAGCATCCACAGGACACATTCTATTTAACACGCCTACAAACAAGTAAAATAAATAGAAGAAAAGTAGGTATGCAACACCACAAATATACTTGTTGACAAATAGGGGTACTGTAAGTAGTATATAAAGTAGCGTTTCTGGCACAGTTTTTTTACCAGGGAGTTTGTTGCAGTGAGTCAGTAAATTTGTTGGCCGGCAAGCCAACCAATACATTTAAAACTCACTACAATCCCCCACCCCCACCCCCACCCCCTCTCCCGATGAAAAAACTCCCCCAGTTATTGATAATAACATAACGACTTGCTACTTTTTAACCAATCCCAAATAAAACAACTGTAGATCAGGTAATCAATATTTTTCAAACCCAACACCGCAGATGATTTTGGTCTTAGCTGTTAAACAAAGCTGGAAGGAACAGACCCCAGTTTGTATACTACCCGCAATTAATTGATCTTGCTACTTTTTTGGGAGAGTGCAACTATTTTGGGTGAATCTACTTTTGGCGAAGTTTTCAAATCACACAACCCAAAACAGTATCAGGTTTAGTCTTGGTTGTTAAACAAAATCAGAAGGAATAGGACTATCATCCTCGTCATCACTATACACATCACGCTCGATCATGGGATATTTTATTTTTCGACATTTGCGTATTAGATAAGCCTTCTATATTGATATAATCAAGTTTTCTAGATACATTTCTAATTGTAATAGTCATCATTCATAATATTTCGATATCTCTGACTGGGTGATATTTCAACATGCAACTCCACAAACATTACTAGAACCCCGTTTGGTATACCTCTACCGAAATGAAATGTAGAGACACATCTGAATTGAATTGAACTGAATGTTGTTTAACGGCTCATCAACACAGTTTAGGTTATTTAGAGCCGCCCCAGAGAGACCTGCCCTACTCTTATTATCGAATAGATTCCTATGATTCTTTTACGTGCTCGGAGGATAGACCGATACACGGGACCACCCGGTTTACGTCCACATCCGACAGACGAGGCTAAGGGAAAGTGTCTTGCCCAAGAACACACCGATTCTGAAGTTTGGCAAGTCCTCTTGCTAGCATGTCATGGGAAAAGAACATTACTAGAACCCCGTTTGGTATACCTCTACCGAAATGAAATGTAGAGATGCACCCGAAGTTTAGCAAGTCCTCTTTTGGTGAAATTTCCCCAATCGTCTGAATCGAAATCTTTTGTTAAAATAACTTCAACATCAAGCTTCTCAGCTGTTAAACAAAATCAGAAGGAACAGGACAATCATCCTCGTCATCACTATACACATCACACTCGATTATGGAATATTTTAATTTCCTGCATTTGCGTATTTTACGTTTCAAGTTGAAAAGCTTTTTATTGGTATGATCAAGTTTTTCTAGATAATAATCCATTTCCGGTAGTAATCGTTTTCGCTTGTTAACTCGACTTTTCCTAGTATCTAGAAAATCAGCACGAATCACATCATATTCCACCCAGCCCTGTTTGCATCCCAACAGTACTCTTTTATATTTGCCTTTCAACTCCTCCAGTTTTTCACATATTTCTTCCACAAATGTTTGTTCCATGTATAAAGTATTATATTAAATTAATATGTATATGCTAGTGTATCACGACCATTGTCTTATATGTAACTTTTGTCATCATATGCGGACAAGCTTTTTTTATTAATTTCATAGCTGCCCAGCTTGTGTTTGTTAGATCTGATAACTTTCATTTTATGATGAGCTTCTGTTGCCATGAATAAAATATTTTTGTAGTTATCATGCGTTATCTCTTTTTTGACAACACATTTTTTAACATCTTTGCTTTTCTTTGTTTCAGTATTATCAGCCAAAATGTATGAGTATGACTTGCTCCTCAATCCAACAGACACTGCGATCACCGCACCAAAAGCTTCATCTTTCATCTTACCAATAACCTTTTTGTTATCGCTGAAGTAAAACCCACTTTTTGCATGATAATCGCTGTTATGTAAAAGTTCTTTGTCTTTGTAAAGATCAGCAAACACATTTTCTGTCCTAATTTCATAACACAGAGAATCAGTGTCAGTAAACAATAATTTGACTTTTTCATTGTATTTGTTTTTAGCATAATTGTAGTGAAAATCATACATCAAGTATTTTGACAAGTCCAAAATACACATACCAACATAACAAGGGCGATTTAAGACAAGTCTTTCTTTAATTCTGTTTATAGCAAACAAGTTTTCGCTAAACATATTACACGAAATAAACGATGGTCTTGTCGCATATTTCAAAAGAACTTCCTCGTCATGCGTCAGCTTAATATTAACACTCTTTCTCAAGTTTTCCATCGTCTTGCCAAAAACCGAATTATTCATAAGCTTAAAGAAATCTTTTTCGAAAGCGTTTTTACCAGCTGTCCTTTTTGTAGTATTGAAGTCGATATACACTTTCAACCATTGGGACTCGTCAAACTGGAGTATCCTGTGTATCTTTTTCACTTTCAACCCCAAACTCTCATACAACTTTAAATTTCTATAATGCGTGACATATTTTTCCTTGTCCTTCAATGTAGTAACAAGTTTGTTAACTTTACTAGTTCCAAAATTAAACTTACTCTTTAAGTTCTTGCAGTAGTCCGGCACTCATCTTTTATATTTAAACTTTCCGGAGCGAGAGGATAATCATTATGCAAGTCAAGCAACTCTTCTGGATATTCAAGATCACACTCAACAATATAGTTTGATTTTCATTCTTCATTTAAAATTACCATTTGGTAAAGGCCGACACATCGCCCACCCGTACAAGTTGTTAGCATCAAGATACATTATATACTAACTTTGTTTACTACTATCATAGTCTTTCATATACTTATTATTAGCTTTCGAATATCTAGTCGCAATATAACTCATACCACCTCTCATCCTTTTTTCCACAGACAGATATTTATCAATATCTGTAATCATGTCAAGTTTAATCCCAGTCATTTTTAAACAGGCATCCCAAGATAAACCGGGACTACTGAAGTAATGGCAAGGATCTAATTTGTAATATTCAAAGCACATTTGTCTGAAGTTCTCAAAAACATCAGCTAGCAGCAAAACATCGCTTTTCAAATACAGATCATGATATTCCCCCATGTTTTTGATCTTGAACGTCTTCCATATGTTTTTAGCATGCTCATAATCTTCATCTGAGATATTTGCATCATTTAACTGAGAGTAGAAGCTTTTCTTGTCAGGCAATCGTTTTTCCTTGAAACATTCAAAGCTATCCATATAATGATACGGGTAAACTCCTTTTCTTTTCAACAGTTCTAACTTTTCATCAGAGTATTCTTGAGAGATATATTTAAACTACGGAATGTTTTTCACCAAGTTAACGAGTGACTGAGACATCAACTATTAACACTAAATTTGGTCCTAACATGAAAGCCATGTACCTTTCCATGTTATTTGATATAACATTTATCGCTTTTTTAAACTTTCCGATGTGCTGCATTATAAAGTGAGCGTCATAGCCTCTCAAGCTATGAAACACAACAAGGTATCTTTTTAGTCAACTTGAAACTGAGATTGCATGCATCATGAGCACTTTCTCTAAACTTCCCAGTTATGTGACAATGATCTCTAACTGCTCTATCACACGTCATATAACGTTGATCACAAATATGACATTTCTCAGCTGCCCTAAATTCTTTTTCTTCTGCCGCTGTCATTGTCAAATCTTTCTTAAAACACGTATTCGCAGGTTTTTTAAAGTTTTTTTCTTCTTCTATCATTTGTTCTAAAAAAAAGAGTATGATAATGGACCTTTGGAAACGGCCGAGCACGACACATACGAAATATTGCAGTCTCGGT
The DNA here is from genome assembly GCA_037043455.1 of Cyrtodaria siliqua. Classification (NCBI taxonomy): domain Eukaryota; kingdom Metazoa; phylum Mollusca; class Bivalvia; order Adapedonta; family Hiatellidae; genus Cyrtodaria; species Cyrtodaria siliqua. The sequence continues at coordinate 99,698 of JAWPHD010006147.1, read as the reverse complement.
TTGATTGAGACTGTTCATGAGCGGTAGTGAAATATGCTAGCTACGCTCACGCCCTCTAGCCCCGGGTTGAGCAGAACTCAATATTCATAAAATCAATAGTACAATATTTTAACCATCCCGAAGATGGCATGCATATGGCGGTGGAACTTATAAACATCATATGGTCCTCTGTATGTTACAACCGGTTTGGAATATTTGTCATCGTAGCAGCAGACAACCTTGTATCCATAACTACAATCAGTATGTTGTTGATATGCATCTGTATACGAGTTTTTTGGATTATTTGTAGCTGAATATATTTTTTCTGTTATTGCTTCAAAGTCGGCATATATAACAAATGGAACCAATTATTGTCTATTATAGTTTTTATAAAAAAAACTTTTCACTCGCAAAAGGCATTTTTATTGCTCGCTTGCCAAGACAATCAGGTTTATGTTTTTCTAAGACTTTTTCTAATTTAAAGCATTGCAGGCATGTTTTGCAGAACCATTGTTTCCCTTAAACATCCACCGGTTAAAATCCTTTATCCATACGTAATCATTTTTTTTCTTCTTCGACAATCAAAAGCATATTGCATTCCTCTTTAGCTCCTCTTTTTGATATGTATAGAGGATACACCCCACATTTTTCATATCCAAATATATTAAAACATATATTGTTTTGTTTTTCTATTTTGGGAATTGCTTTAATGTAACAGGAAATGTAATTTCGCTGTAAGCAAGATCGTCAATGTGCTTTTTATACTTTGTTATTCTTTGGGGATTTTTTGCAGCAGCAAATTTATATGCTAAATGACACCATCTGAAGCACTCGTCATCTTTTTTATTTATTATATTTATTAAACCTTTTTTAGGGTTAGAACGTTCTTTTGGTAACTCTAAATAAGAGCTACCCCTCAATGGCTTATATTTACCCTGTTTACATAAAAAGAAATATAAAAAGATCGGACAGGGAAAGTAGCATTCAAGGAGGACAGTAAACCACAAAACACAGAAACAAACACGCAAACAGACAAACAAGAAGGCATGCATATCCACGGATTCAATTAATTACCCATCTACTTCCATTACAGAGCCAGTTTCCAATTATTTCCGTAATTTCATTAGTTGCTGTATCTAAAGCACCCTTGATATCCTTTAATTTAAGATTATTGTTGCCCGGGACGTGAAGTAAGCTGTTTTATATGTAGTTGTCTCTACATTATTGATTTTAGCTGTCTTGGAGAAAGTCATTTTCAAAGTAACACATAATTTTAATCCTTTAGTTCTTTGTAATTCCGCCTTGAGGAATTTCGCGGCAGGCGAAGCTGAGCAAGTGTATTTAATTTATCCACAATACCCACAGAAAAAAACTTACTATATTGTTTCGGGGATTTTTCAATTTCTTTTACACTCATTATATAATAAGTGTATAGAAAATATTGTTTTAAGTTATAATTAATTAATTTAACTGGCATAAAAAAAAAATAGTATCAATTCCCTCCATTAATAACTCAGCAAAGTAGTAGTTAAAGAAATTATATCTGCTGGGCCTCTAGTTGCTAGTGAGATCTTTTTGTTGCACAAGCTTTTTGCCCTTTTGATATCATGTTTTCTTATTTTCCACGGCAGTTTTATCTTTTGAGCCTCGGTTATAATCTTTTCAGTCAAATCCTTGAAGTTTATAAAACATAATAGTTCCCTATCCATTTTTCGCATGCCTTCAAAATCAACTAACAAAGCTTGTTTTGCACATTCCTTTCTGAGACTTTCTATGTCATCTGTTTATACCATATAATATTATGCTATTCTTAATCTTTTAAATAAATAAATAATATTAATAGTATATTATAAGATGAACTGTATATATTGTAAGAGAGTATTAGGTGTTTTTGATTCTTCTGAATGTTGTATGGATTGCTTTTTGTTTTACATAGTCGACAAAAAGGATTGTGTTGGGTACACACTTTGCTATAATTGCACATATGCATGTGCAAATTGTAATAGTACTTGCAGAGTTTTCAACGGAGAACGTATTTGTTCGAATGTGGGACTCACAATGGATATGATCTTGTTGTAGATTATCGGGGAGTTCGCAAGAAGAGCGTTTATCTTAGAAGATATCATTTAGAAAAACTTTTGGGAGGGTACATTTTATCCCCAATAGATAAGCAGAGATGTGAGGATTTGTTTTACAAGACTGTAACATTTTTAGATAAGATAGGAGGTCGGAAAAGAGTAATTGAATGTAATTACATTTTCCAGAAGATATTTAAGCTATTAGAAATAAAAAAAGAAACAAAGCCAATTAAGAAAAAAGCTACTAGAGACAAGTACGACGCCATATGGAAACAAGTTGAAAAAGAACTGGTTCAGTAAAACTATCATTTTGCTGTAGGTGGAGTATTTTGCAGTTCCCGATTTTTGTAACCTTTCATTGAGTTTTTCTCTGCTGAGGTTGTTTATTCGTATGTTTAGACCTTTTAACTTGTCTGACAATTCTTAGCGTGTTTTTTTAGCCTCTCTAACATACTTTTCATAATCAGTATCCTCATCCATAATATCTGGTATTTTAGATGGGATTGGCAAATTATACTCATCAAGTACTTCTTTATCCATGCCAGCATCCAAGTCAACATTATACGTTGGTTCCTTGTGCCTCGCAGCAGGTTCTTCTTCTTCCGATTCTTCTTCCTTTTCTTTGATTTTTTCAAATAATGTTTCCACAGGTTTGGCGGGTTTTGGCTCAAGAACTCTTTCTAAGGCTTTTCTGAATTTTGGTCCAGACTCTATTACCCGCTTTAGTTCCTCCTCGAAATTAGCCCTCGGTTCTTGGTCTTTAGGATCTACGGTTTGCTTGGTAGCCGGTTTTCTTTCCTTAAAAGTGGACGGTGGCGGTGGTGGTAGTGGCGGTGGTGCTATAGCTCCACGCTCAGGCGGGGCAGCAAATTGTGGGCGTAGTGCCTTCATAGCCAACTGTTGGCGTATTTCTGGAAGGGTAACCAAATGTTCAGCTAGCTGTCTTGTTTGCTCTGTTATTCTACTAGTTACTGGTTCAAGCATTGTTTGGTATAAATCCTTGCTAGCTCCTCTTTCTAGTCTTTTTTGAATAACTTTATTTTCATATTCTTTAACAAGATTACTCGATATTTGCATTTTATTCGCTAATTCAATTCTCTCCACTTTAACAAAGACATGTATAATATAGGGTTAGATTAAAATAACTTGAGTTAAGATTAGTTGAGTATTATCCAAGTATTATTATAACGGAAATTCCAAACTATGATATGAAGACAGACAACGGTAATTTCAAGCAGATATGGAACTTCATGCCAGACTGTTGTTTTAGAATGCTTGTATGTGGTAATTCAGGATCTGGCAAGACAAACACATTAGTTCACATGTTGCTAAAACCTTTAGTTTACTATGACAAGATATATTTGTTTGCTAAAATCTTGGAGCAGTCAAAGTACAAGGTCTTGTCACAAAAACTTGAAAAGATAGCAAACAAGAATAAAGATCCTGTCGAAGATATACTGGAGTGTTCAAATGATCAAGTTATCCCTGTAAATGATTTGGATTCTGATACTCAAAAAATAGCTATTTTTGATGATTATGTTTGCGAGCGTAACCAAAATGATATTGTCGATTATTTCATCCAAAGCAGGCATAAGAATTGTTGTGTGATTTACTTGTCACAATCTTGCTACAAAACTCCCAAAGACATTCGTTTAAACTGTTCTCATTACATTTTCTTCACACCACCAGTTAATCGTGAGCTGGGTATGCTTTCCAACGAACAAGGAAATTAGTAAGGCGTAACTTCAACGGTGAAATTTAATGGAAATATATTATATATAATGGGACTTTTTAACGATCTCGGTGAGGAAGTTACTACTGGCAGTGTTAATTTTACACATTTTGATATTATGCTGTCTGAGTATGCAAAACAGAAACATCTGGTTAATTATCTTCACAAGGGTAAAAACCAGGAAAATGTTTTGAGAAATGATCTCAACATGGATAAAAATAGAATTACCAATGTTGGTAATCCAGAAAAATCAGATGATGTAGCAACAAGACAATTTACTCAAAGAAGAGTAGCAAAAAGCATACGTGATTATAGTATTGATAAAATTCCAGACATGGTAAAAAAATTAACAACAGGTGTTGGTCACAAAATAAGTTTGATACAAAAGCAATTACAAACAAACCATGAGAAAATGGTTGAAATTCAAAATGGCTTGAAAGATGAAATAAACTTCTAGGTGATGCTTTGAAAGAGTTAGAAAAGAAAGAAGATGGATTGAAAGATAGCGAAAACTACAAACAATTAAGTGAACAAATAAGATCTGGTGTTCAAAATATTAATACACGGATTGGAGAAATCAATAAACAAATGGTTGATAACAATGAACTTGAAGCTGCTATTACTAGTGCTACAACACAAATGAGAACTGCTTTTACTGCTGAAATAACTCAAATACAAATATTAAATGTGCAAACAAGCACTAACGTTGACGATATCGATAAAGAGTTTGAAGACATAAAAAAGAAAATGGTTGACGGTAAGTCGCTGGAGACTGCTTTGAATAAAATGGTTGACACTGATAAACTTGAGAATGCTATTGATGATGTTTCAAAGCGATTGGAAGCTTCCCAGGATGAAAGGAGCAAAGCTTTTGATGGTGAAATAGCTTCATTGAAACAGTTTAATCAAAAGTCTGATAGTCGCCACACAGCAATTTTTGGCATAATTGATGAGTTCAAAGTAAAAGTAGAAAATTTAAGTCGGATTTTAATTCTTGAAGCTACAATAGATGGTGGAATAAGTATTATTCAAGATGACAATGATTATGCATGATACCCAACACAAAAGCCACTTCAAAGAACCAAACATCTTCATTTTCTCAAAGCATTTACTTTTGTATATAGTTCATTTGTAAAAAGTGGAAAATATGCTACAGAATATCTCGGTGGTGGCGGACGTCCCAGCGGCGTAATAATTGTAAAACCCAGGCGCTATGTAGTTAAAACAGACCTTACATATACTGTTGCAAATACAAACCTTGATATGGAAAAGTTTACTTTGTTTAATGCAGGTGATTGGGGACCATTTCATCAGCCAAAAATAGAAAATGGTAAACGAATACTAAAAGAAACATTTGAAGTATATCTTGAAAAATCTCGTTATTGGACCACCGGTATAGTCGCAAGGAGTGACATACTCAAGTTTTTAATTTTGAAAAATCGAGTTTTAAGCTGTATTACAAAGGTGATTAATTTTATCTACTAATACAAAAAATTGTATTATCATCAGAAAGAGCCGCATTAATTAATACCTTGAATACACCGAGTAATTTTACAACCGTATTTAACAGACCATTAATATTGGACAAGAACAAACAGTATGGTATTGGGCTCGATTAATTCTATGACTTACTCATGGTATAACATTAGCGAGGATTTTAATAACAAAGTGATAAGGTATCACAATGGGACAGATTGGAAAAGTATTATTTTTACAAATGGAAATTACAGTTATGCTGATATTGATAATTATATAAAAGAAACATTGCCTGTAAACGGTGATTTGACTGATGACTCGCCTGTCCCGATAAGAATTGAATTTGATTTATCAAATTTCAAATGTTTAGTTACCATTCATAATAACTTTATGCTTGATTTAAGGGAATCAAACTTTCACACTTTGATTGGGTTTGACAAAGATGCGGTTATTAGAGAAACCAAATTTGGGACAGTAGTACCAAACATAACAAATTCTATTGATACTTTATATATCCACTGTGATTTGATAAGTAATTCTATTGTTGATGGATCATATGGGGATGTTATTTATGAAATAAGTACAGCCGACCTTACGAGGTCATATCCTTTCAGAGATGAACCGATAAGAGTCGGGTTCTGTGGAGTAGACAAAACGATCATTAACAGTATTAATATTTACATAACCGATTTCTCCGGTAAAATTATTAATCTCAACGGAGTTCGTACATCATTTCGATTTGTTTTGAAAGAATTAATGTAGTTGAGTAACTTACGTTTTATCTAACATATGTTATATGACGCGATTTAAAAAGTTTATGATACTAGCACGGGAACTTATACTGAAGTTGACAGATTTACTGGAGCTGGCATATTTGACATTTTTTCAAAAGTCGGATCAAAGATATTTAGTGAGTCTGTAAAAACAGCAGGCAAAAAATAATTAGAAACTGCTGGAAAATAAATCATAGAGAGTGGTTCTAAAACACTTGGAGATGAAGTATGTACAATGGCTGCTGATAAATTAGTTTCAGTTATTAAACCTAAACCAAAAGGTGAGATAATTTTAAAAGAACTTACAAAAGCTGCCACAAAAGATGTTGTGGCTGATAATATAATTGAAGAAGATGTAAATGCAACAATTAACAGATTACTATCCGGAAGAGGAATTCATGCAATAATTAAACGATTAATTTAATCTAATTACTAGTATACATAGATGTTTCGAAGTGATAAATATAATACTAGATATGAACATGTGCCTGTTCAGTTAGATACTCCTGTACCACAACCTGGAGCTAATACTAGACAAATGAAAACAGGCTATCAATTTACGTTAAATGATAGAAGTTCTTACTGATTGGTATAACGCTGATTTTGAAATAAGTTTTCGAGCTTTTGCAGCCGCTGATGAAATTGCTCTAATTAATGATGCAGCTTCATTGATTGATCAAATGCAAGTAAAGCAAAATGGAAAAACAGTTTATGATGGAAATAATCTTCACAGATTTGTTAATCTCAAAAGTTTACTTGAAATGTCTGGTGATTATGCAAAAACAACCGGAACAAATGAATACTTTTATTTGGATGATACGGCTGTGATAGAATCTCAAGATGATCAAGCTGGTTATAATTTAGGAGTTGCAGCTTTTATCTTTTAATCATAATTAATCGAAAAGTTGATTCTATAATTCCATTAAACAAATATTCCTTCTTTGAAGGTTTGGAAACAAACAAACTGTGCTGCTTCCAGGTCAAATTCAGGTTAACTTGCAACTGGCGGCTGATGATGTGCTAATTTTCAAAGCTGCTGGTGATGATGGCCGTGTGGTTATTAATAAATTAGTTTTGTGGATACCTAAAATGATATTTAACTCAGATGGTTTGGCTTATGTTATGTCAAATCATATGACATCAACAAGATGGACTTATCTTCGTGAAATGATACAAGAAAGCGGAAGTACCCAAGCAGTTGAATATGTATTTAGAATAACAGCTGGTGTTAAAAATCCCAAACATGTTTTTGTGTATTTGCAAAGGGCAGACAAGAGATCTTCTCAAACACAAAATCCTCATCTTTTGGATACGTTTAAGCTCAATCATGCTAATGCTAATTGCTACTTACAATCAGCTAGATTGGAAGTTGGAAACGGTGTATATTATCCAGAAACTGAATACAGCCATGATACTTTTATAAGATATTCATAGATGTTATTAATTATTCTTACAAACAAAATGATAAAAACACTGGAACTTTACTCAGTGTGGGTACTTTTCAAACGCTTTTTGGAATGATATATTTCGATTTAAGTTACAAGGGAAATGAGGTCAGTGTTGATCCAAAAACAACTAAGTTTGAGATATAAACTAAACAACATTCCTACTGATAGATATAAAGTTTATGCTCTGGTTCTCTATGAAGAAGATGTAGTTATTGATAGTCGGAAATGAATTGATAATAGTTTAATCTAACTTAAAATATATATGACTTACGTAAAGTATTCGATAGATTTGACAGATGGCCAGAAACGAAGTCTGGCAAAAGCATATGAAAACAAAAGTGAATTAACGCTCAGACTGAAGAATAATCGACTAACTGGGGATTTTCCTTTGTTGTTGACAGCTACTCAGATTAACAATATTAACAAAGCTAAATCCAAAGGATATGGATTGGATGTGAATATATCAAAATCGCAGATGAGATCTCAGTCCAAGAATGGAGGCTTTTTGGGAGCATTAGCCTGTTCGTTAACTAAAACAATATTACCGACAGTTGCTAGACTCGCTCCAAAGATATTAGGACCACTAGCAACAGGAGCACTTAGTGGTCTGGCGTGAACTGGAATTGGTAAACTATTCGGAAATGGAATGGTAACTATCCCTAGCGGTAAAAAACAAGCACTTCTTAAATCACGTGTGTTAACACTATCGCAAAGACAAAAGATAATAAAGTCAAAAGGTTGCTGCCCTATTAAACTGACAAGACATCAACAACAAGATGGGGGATTCCTTGGATTGCTCGAATCACTAGGAATTCCTTTAATTGGATCTCTTATTAGCGGTTTGACAGGAAAGGTTTACAAGTGGGCAGAAAAGGAAAAGGCTTGAGGGTTCATCGTGAAAATGGTTTGCAAGTAGACTCACAATTTAGACCGTATAGAAGTAGCCCATTCGTTAAAAAAGTTAATTTTCAAAACGAGCCTATCTCTAACTTAGACATAATAAAGTAGGTTAAGCGGTTAGCATTACAAAATTACCAGCAAAACAAAATAAACACGAATGCGGTATTATTAATCTTGATGATTATACTGGACCTGGTACACATTGGACTTGTTACTGTAATGAGTATTATTTTGATCCGTTTGGCTTGAGTCCACCAAAAGTAGTTTTAAATTACATACCCGACACAAAATACAACACAATTCAGTATCAAGATAAAACGAGTGTCTTGTGTGGATATTTCTGTCTGTACTTTGTAAAAAAGTTGCAAGAAGGAAACAGTATGTACGATATTCTTTATAAAATATTAAAACCTTACAAACCGGTGGAAAATAAAAACATAATACGGTCATATTTTAAAAAACAAAGTTTAATCATATATTATATATGAGTTACTGCGTGAAAGAAAAGATAATTACTGAAAATGTTAATCCTCAGTATATTCTAACAAAAAATGGCCGAAGAATGTTAAAAGCAACATGCGCTTCGTGTGGCATTACTAAACACAAGTTGTTAAAATCACACAATGTTGAAACATTGATATCCATAAAGAAAGATAAAAATATCGGACAGGGAAAGCAGCATTCAAGGACGACAGTCAACCACAAAACACAAAAACAAACACGCAAACAGACAAACGAGAAGGCAAAAGTAATAAAAAATGCAATCATCATAGGGTCCACAGCCTGTCCGGTCATCGTACAATTAAAGAGGAAAGCATAGTGGCGAACTGTAAAAGGGTCCACCACCAAGCATGCAGTACGTTGCAAAATGATAGGGTCATAACATCTTTTGATAAACTTTATAACAAGTTTAACAAAGATAGTATGAAAGTGATCATGACCAAAAATCTTACGAAGTTTATAAATCACGCCACCATAGAAGTCAGTCCTTCTCGAAGAAGAGTCCTTAAATTACTTTTATATTTGGAAAGAAGATCAGGGTTACGATAATAAAATTTTGCAAAAGTTTTACGAAGTTTATGGTAACGGTAACCCTGATTGAGTAGCTTTTAAATTATACAAAGATTACGAATATTAAAGTCCTCAACTCGAGAACAAGCTCTTGAAAAACGAATAAGTTGAGACACATACACCTCATAAGAAGTTGCTCGGGGAACATCCAAATCCAAGTTGGGATAATTAACAATGTCAAAATTAAAATCATCTCTCTTGTCATAGATTTTGCTAATTATTTCACCATTTTCAATCAAGAAAAGAAGCGTTATTATCAGATATATTAGCTTTATTAAGCTGAAGTTCTTTAGGATAAATATTATCAACCATAGTTGGAAAGAAAGGGTTGTCAATGTTCAGTATGTCATCCAGATACCGAGAGGTGTCGTTAAAAGCTTCCATAACATCTGCCTGAGTATCTGGTGAAAGACTCAACATGAAATCCCTTTCATAGCAAAATAAAAACAAATCTGCGACAAGTGTTGCACAGTTCGTACCCATAGGGATACAAATAATTTGTCTATAAACGGTGGTACCATACCTGACGAAAATATTATCTAATAGGAAGATGAGTGCTTCACAAACTTCATAGCAAGTCCACATAGTATAATTGTTTACATTGCCGTTAGTAAAAAACGCTTTAATATTATTACATGCAAAAATGTAGTATTTTCTCTAGCGAATGTTTTTTGAATAAGAGAAATTAGCTTGTCTTTAATAAGATGATGTGGTAAGGTTGTATATAGTGTAGAGAAGTCATAAGTACTTATTGATGAAACGACCTTTATTGAAAATTTAATCAAGAACGTCTCCTGATTTTTTTATAGACCAAAATAAATAATCCCAGAGATTTCATAAGTTATATCACAATATAGTTTACCGTGATCTTTAACGGCAGTAAGACAAGAAGTTAAAAGTTTGGAGATGTTTGTTGTGGTGCAGGCACTAGAATTAGAAATAAAGCTAGCCTTATACGGAATTTTATGTAATTTAGGAATCCAGTACATGGTAGGCAGTTTATTTTGCTTATCGTTTACACCAGCCTTGAAAGTAGTGCACCGAGTGATATGTGCGGAAGCAACATCATCCTCAGTAGAATTAACTGGAGTATACGAATTGGTGCTGCCGAGTTCCAGAGATAAAACATTGACGTAATGTAGGCGTCAAACAATAATTACATTATTAGCTGCTTTATCTGCTGGAACTAAAACAAATTTATTATGAAATTCCTGAATTCCCGGTTTTAAATTACGAAAAGAAAACCTAGGTCTCGGAGGTAGTAAAGAGGGGTTGGCATTATAAAAGTTAATACGTGTATCTATAATTTTAAGAATTGACTTTTTCCATGTAGAAAGCGAGTTTGGGTCCACATGTACTCTACGACACCATTTTATACTAAAATCTTCAATGGAGTGGGCGATGTGGGTGGGCACGACAGGCATTACAATCAATAGTTGAAGGTAATCTATATTTAGGACCTTTCGAAAACAAATGCCGAATACGTTTATCAATAACATCAAAATTACCAGTGATGACATGACCTGCTGGAGCATAGCAAAATTGTGATGTGTTGCATTCACATTCCTTAGGAGTATTATGTACTATATCAAGGTCAGAAACTATTTTGTTGTAGTTGAAAATAATACTTCTAATAGACTTTTTATACTTATATCAAATTACAGGACTTTCGGAATTATTGAAATATTTTGGGATAGAATCAACTACATGAGTATCCCGAAAAATACTAGGCATGTCAATGAAATCAATACCTTTATTAATGTATAGTAGTTTTAGAAAATGCCTGACGTGATCAGACTCCTTGTCAATATGGGGTCGGAGAACATGTTGTGTGTAGCTTTGAACTATGGAAGCAGTGTTATACAAGGGATCTGTACGAATGAAAATTGTGTCGGCTTCCTCGTCGATCAACTTTAGTGAAGAAATAGACAAATAGGTAAGCCGTGAAAGCATAGAGTGCTTTCCAGACTGTTTAAAAACAGTATGTAAATCAGCGACAGAAATAATTACACGCGATTTACGTTTGATGTTACCATTACGCCTAAGACCATGAGACCTAGATTTACGCTTTCGAATAGAAAATATAGAACAAATGTCAATATTAGGATCTTTAGAAAAATTTCCTTCTTGATAAATATTGTCATTAAGGCCGAGTGGATAAGGTGTCTGTAAGTTTTTCATCCACTTAAGTTCTGCAATATGTCTAACTTTTATTTTGAAGCTTTTAGTAGCATCATTATCAAAAAAAATATATTCAACCGGTTGAACAGTTACGTAATTAAAATTATGACCTGACTGACGAAAGTGTTGGTACAAGTACTTTTTTAACTTTTTAGGATTACTTTCATTATATTTGTATTCACGAAATCGAACTTTTAAGGATCGACCTGTTTGTCCAACATATTGTATACCGCAACGTGGTGCATTTCAAGTCAGAACATAAATGACGTGAGTAGTAAATGACGTGAGTAGTACCTCAATCAACATTTGAAGCTAGACATACATTAAACAATCTACCATTAACAGTTGATTTAATGGTGGACTTGCACGATAAATAATAGGAACAACTGCACCTCTTAGCATTGCACTTATAAATAGAGGGAAACACCCTGCATCTTGAATGAACTAAATGATTTCTGAAAGGAGACTTTATATGATATTTCCTCAAAACTGGTGATCCTAGAGGAGTTACGGAAACTTTTGAGCCATTTATTAAAAATCCTAGTAATATTATTAGAAGGAACATGAAACGAGGTTGCCGAATGAAGATTTAAAGGTGTAAGGCGTACATATGGTTTAGTTCTAAGAAATAAAGTTTGGAATTTGTATTGATGACGCAGAGTGTAACCGAAGAGTTGAAAGATTTATTTTTAAAGTTTTAACTAAAAGACTCATAATTGTTTTTATGGAGAGTAATACCATTCTGTGAAAAGCGAAATAAGGGCCAATGAGTATTTATTAGAGATATGAAATAGAATCGTATCAAAGATCCATGCGAAATAATATTAGTAAACTTACGGACTGTTAAAAGAGGTCCAAAACTCACGTCAGTGTCTAATACAAGATAATAAGGAAAGTTAAGGAAAACCCTAATAAAATGGGCCAAAATGTCGATGAGCACAAAACCTTCAACGCGGAATATGAAACACACGTGTTTAAGGAAAAACTGGATCAATGAATGTCATACAATCCCTGTAGGATGTAAAAATAACAATATTGATTGTATGTACGGGGAGACTTTTTACGGTCGCCACACGGCACAAACAATAAAGCGTTGCTTCCTTTGCTACCCAAAAAGGGGTTAACTCTTCCTGGTTATAAATATTGCAGCCCGGGTAATCCGCTTGACAGTGGAGAACCATCAAATGAATTAGATGCTGTTTGTAAAGATCACGATTATTGTTATGAAAAAAATCATAGTAATAAATCAATGTGCGATAAAAACATGCTGACCGGTTTGAAAACGAGCAAATCCAAATCACTTCGAGAAAAGATCGCTAAGAATTTGATAGTCAATCCCGTAATTAGTGCAAAATATAAACTAGGACTTGGAGAGCCAACAAACAAGAACAGGCGTTGAGATGGACTGATAAGCTAGCCGATGAGCTTCATAAACCTATACGAAGAAAGTTCACTCAACGCCGCGTGATTGTTAATGAAATAGATAAAATATGGTCTGCTGACTTGGTTGATATGCAATCGTTTTCAAAATATAATAAAGGTGTCAAATACCTGCTCACTGTTATTGATGTACTAGTATTTGGTAAATTTGCTTGGGTTATGCCTGTACCGAATAAGACTGGTATAGAAATTACCAAGCTTTCCAAAGATTATAAGCTCACGAAGACACTGTACATTGCTCTGGGTTGATCAGGGTGTGGAGTTTTATAACAAGAAATTTAAGCAATTTCTTGATGATAATAATATCGAAATGTATCACACATTTAATTTTGGAAAAGCTGTAGTAATTGAACGATTTAACCGGACATTGAAAGAGAGGATGTGGAAATATTTTACAGCGAACAATACAAATACGTATTTAGACGTGCTACAGGCGATGGTTGATACATACAATAATACAAAACATTGGAGTATTAAAATGACACCGACTGAGGCCAGCGATGAGAAAAATAAAGGAATAGTGTATTTCAACTTGTACGGAAAGATGAAAATTAATAAAGCTTTGCCAAAGTTCAAAATAGGAGACAAGGTTAGAATTAGCAAATATAAAAGAACGTTTGAAAAAGGTTGTACTACAAATTGGAAATATATTGTTATTGGTGAAATTCAATATACAAATCCTGTGACGTACAAAATAAAAGATTTGAACAACCAAAATATTGATGGAAGCTTCTATGAATTGGAAATGTTAAAAGCTGATCAAGAAATAGTTAGAATTGAAAAAGGAATACGACGTGATTACAAAAAGAAACAAGCATTAGTCAAATGGAAGGGTTACAGTGAGGATTTTAATAGTTGGGTACCGTTTAAAGATATTCAAGACATAAAAGTGTGATTTGAAAACTTCGCCAAAAGTAGATTCACCCAAAATAGTTGCACTCTCCCAAAAAAGTAGCAAGATCAATTATTTGCGGGTAGTATACAACCTGGGGTCTGTTCCTTCCAACTTTGTTTAACAGCTAAGACCAAAATCATCTGCGGTGTTGGGTTTGAAAAATATTGATGACCTGATCTACAGTTGTTTTATTTGGGATTGGTTAAAAAGTAGCAAGTCGTTATTATCAATTATTTAAAAGTAGTATATAAAGTAGCGTTTCTGGGGGAGTATTTTCATCGAGGGTAGTGAGTTCTAAATTTGTTGGTTGGCTTGCCGGCCAACAAATTTACTGACTCACTGCAACAAACTCCCCGATGAAAAAAATGTGCCAGAAACGCTACTTTATATACTACTACTGTACTGGAACGATAAGGGGCACAAGGGCCGCATGGGGTTTACACCAGGTTCTGTGCACCAAACCTCCAGTCTTTAGGTAATGCGACTCAAACACAGTATACATAGCAATACTAGCAGAAGGAAATATTAGCACACATAACAGCTGTATACATGTAATTATTCGTGATTATTGAATAAGTAAACTCCAGTAATTTGACAAACTTCGATTCGAAGGGGACCAATAGGGTCAATACCGCTATGCTTGTTTTAGGTTGCATGGTGTCCAAACGGTTGGGTAGGGGGTGGAGGGGACTTTCGGAGGGATGATGTGTCAGATATGGCTGGTTTTCAAGCTTTTTATGTCCCCAAAGGGAGGAATATAGTAATTACATCGTCAGTTCTTTGTCCGTTCGTTTTTTCGTTCGTTCGTCAGTCCGAAACAACAATGTCTTTTTAAAAGAACTGAATCGGAATTTCATGAAACTTTACACAAATTCTAACACAATGAGGTGTGTCGCGCGTCCATCCCTCAAAGGTCAAGATCACATTTGGAGATACATTCTGAGGAAGTTTGGTAAAAATCGGATAAAAATGAAGAATCTAGAATGTTAATAATACAAAACAAATTACTTTTCATTAAGTCAAGGGCCACACTAATTCTATTTCTGTCAAATTTGGCTAGTTATTGGACATGGATAGTTTTCGAACTTATTCAAGCTTTTAATGATATACACATTCTTTCAAATATTGGTCAAGATCTGATGAAAAAATGAAGGATCTAGAGTGCTAACGAAGCAAAGTATAATTCTAGTATTACTGATCTGATCTAGCTGGTTTTCGAACTTATTCGAATATTAATTTTATTAATATCAAAAATCTGGCCGAATTTAGTAAAGATCAGATGAAAAATGAAGGTGACAGAGCGCCAGCGAAGCAAAATATAGATTTTGAAATAATTCAATGGCCATCACTCTGCCTTTTCTAGTTCGGTAGTTGTAGTTTTCGATCTTGTTAAATATGTATAGCATTTTTAAATAATTCAAAGGCCATAACTCTGCTGTTCTAGCCCGATTTAGATAGTTAAAGTTGTCCGAGCTTTCTTCGATGACCGATCCGGTGCGGGTGTCGTAGTCAAATATGGTTGAAGGAGCTAGATTGTTAACAGCAAAGTTCAGCATTTTAAATAATTCAAGGGCATTAACTCGTTTCAAACTAATCCCTGTTGCATTAATTAGTAGATTTAGTACAGAACGGATGGAAAATGAAGTTGCTAGAGCTTTAGCGAAGCAAACTGTAGTATTTTGACATAATTAGGGTAATACCTCTGGTGTATTAGTCCGACATCTGTACTTTTCGCACTCGCCCGAGTTTGAAATTATATAATGTGTTAACATCCTGCCAAAGATTGATCTAGATCAGAAGGAGCTAACGATGCAAAATACAGCAGATATTTAACTAAATCAAGGGTCATTAGGCTGATGTTAATACTCTGATTTAGCTGGTTTTCGAACTGGTTCGAACTATTATTAATATCAAAAATCTATCAGAGTTTGGTAAAGATCTGAAGACAGACCATACCGTCTTAACGAGGCAATTTCAGTTAATGTACAACGCACCATCTCATAAGCTCACCTGACCGAGCTCAATATATCCTCCAAATTTTCACTCAAACACTAACTCGAAGACTCCACTCCATGTTGTACATTATGTCGATAAGCAACACCGCGAAGGTCGCACCACGACAAGTTGGGTTTTATCGACTGTGTTTATATATTTTGGTATAAGAAATATGCAGGATATCAAAGTAAGTAATCAACTCATCTGATAGTGTTAACTTTGATATACTAATTATCTGTTAACGTTTGCATCACTATCTTGGCCTATAATATACTTATGCCTTTGGGCAATTCTATGTAAGTGTTCGTCTTACACAAAGGCCGCTAGCCTTACTTGACCTAGTTTGATGTATACTCAGTGTGTCCTACTAAGCTATGTATGTAAATGAATATAACCAACGATCATATATCAGTTGTTTATCCAGTATCTTGGTAGTCGAACACACGGGGGTGGGTGGGCACGTTCGATTGGCTGAAAACATACCCCAGATATAATGCTATAATCTATTTCAAATTCCATACTTATTTACGGTGAAATAAATAAAAATTAATAGTAATTAGATTTAAAAAAAAACAAATAAAAAAAACAACAACTTTTCATTGTATGACGACAAGAGAAACAACCAATCTTGGCACATACTGGACAATATCCTACTAAAAATGTTGAGTTATGAAGCCAAAATGGTTGCCATTTTCAAGTTTACCCATGCTTACGTGCCGTGGTTTGGCATACTGTTGTGTCTTGGAGTGGAGTTATGGAGTGGACTGTTTATGTGGATTATTGGAGCCATGTAGAAGGGAGTTATTTTATATCATTTTCGAGTGGATATTTGTTACTCAAATATATATAGTTGACTTGTTTGCTTTCACATTAACAACTGCTGCTGTAACTGCTTCTCTGCTATTAGTATTACTACTACTACTTCTACAATATTACTACTATATCATCTTCTTCTCCTACTACTATTACTATTACTACTACTACTAATCTACTACTACTACCACTACTACCGCTACTACTACTAATTCTACTACTGCTTCTACTACTACTAGTGCTGCTGCCGCTGTTGCTGTTGCTAATACAACTACACTACTACTTCTACAACTACTACTATTACTACTACTACTACTACTACTATTACTACTTCTACTACTACTACTACTACTACTGCTGCTGCTGCTGCTGCTACTACTACTACTACTACTACTACTACGACTACGACTACTTGTACTACTAATTTACTACTACTACTACACTATTTCTGCGGTTGCTGCTACTGGGTCTACTTCTGGCATCGTTAATGCTCACTGGCACTAATATCGCTGCTGCTGCTGCTGTTGCTACTATTAAATATTAATATTAGCCCTACTCAATACACCAAGACATCTTTGTAACATAAATAAAGGTTTCCAGCATATCTGTAACATAAATAAAAGTTTCCAGCATATATGTAATATAAATAAAGGTTTCCAGCATTACTGTAACATAAATAAAGGTTTCCAGCATCTCTGTAACATAACTCAGAAGGCTCACCCCATATGGAAAAATTATTGTGATCAAAAGCATTGCTTTATCATAAATTAATCACCTCATATTAATTATCACAAACCCATCACAAATAATAATCAAACAGTTAAAGTCATTATTTTATGAATATATATGGAATAGTCCAGTCGACACAATAAAAAGAGATGTTGAAAATCAGCCTTATGGCGAAGGAGGACTAAATATGTTAAATATAGAATACTTTATAAAAGCACTGAATGTCACGTGGATAAGAAGACAAAACATGGTTAATAAAAAATGGTACCGCCTTTTTGAAACTATGTACCCCTTTTTTGCAAAGGCACATGCCAAATTTGGGCACACTTTTATTGACAACCTGAACAAGATAGACAACCCATTTTTGAATGATGTATATAGTTAATTGAGCCAACTAAAAACAGAATTTGTTCCAAATTCATGGAATGAAATATTGATGGAACCAGTTTTTTTCAATGATACAATTAACTCTTAATTAATTCGTTTGACTTGTTTCAAGGAAAATACGGATACTTTTCGAACTTTATTGAATATGAACGGAATAAAATCAACAGTCAGAGATTTAGAAATCACAAAAGATAAATGTAAAATATTTGGACTCATTCAAAACTTAGTCTTGTATCTAATTTAGAAAGATGACAAGGGGTGCAAAAATATATACAAAACTCTGAATAGAAGGAGAAATGAACCTAAAGCAATATTTAAATGGAATCAAGAAAGTTTAGAAAAAAGCAAAGAAGAATGGATAAGTATATTTTCACTACCTTTAAACATAACAAAAGACACATCACTTATTTGGTTACAGACAAGATAACTAAATCGTATTTTAGCAACTTATAAACTTCTTGTTAACATGATGATTATTAATAATGACATATGTTCATTTTGCAATGCAAACACAGAATCATTAATCCATTTATTTTGGCACTGTAGAAATGTGCAGTCTTTCTGGAGTAGAGTTTGCGACTGGCTTAAAGAGGGATGCCAAAATCTTATTAATTTAACATTAAACATAAGTACAATTATATTTGGAGATATTGCACTTGATCATATTATATGTCATTTGTATAAGAAGGGAAACAATCCGCTTTTTAAATATTGACTGAATATAGCATGAATTATTCTCATTCTTTAATATGCATAGCATATTGTTGTAGCACCAAAAGGAATAGAGAAAAAACTTTCTCCATCATAACATTAGTTGGATTTAATTATAATAGAATGTGTTAATGTGTGTTTATTATGGTATACGCTAGCCAAATATAAATCATTTTACCATAGTGAGACATAACATTTTCGGTGGTACTTATTATTTTTATTGTTGTTTCTTATACATGCAGTATGAAAAAATCGTCATTAAGATAAGTAGAGAAACTTGTTAGATTCTTTCTTGTATGCGTATTTGGCTGGCATGTACTATGAATACTTTGTTTCATAAGTATATCTCTATTACAGTTTCTAATTATTGTACGGTACTACGGGGAATGATTCTCCGACCCCCATGTACCTATGACGGGGAAAATAAATGGGCCGTTTTCATTTTTAAAGATGGCCGAAAAAAAAATAGCCCTACTCCTACTGCTGATGTTGCATCGGCTAACCTTTCTGTTACTATTACTAATACTACTACTGCCACTTGTTATATCCGCATTTTTCGAAGAAAAACCAGACATACTGTGGTCGTTCTGGTCCATCCCTGTGTTCGTGCGTCCGTCGGTTTTGCTCGTAAACTGAACTGCTACATTATTTGTTGAAGATTGTGCACAGTGGTTGCTTAGGAGGAGTAGATGACGAATCCAGGGTTTGACCACAGTGCTAAAGGTTAAGGTCAAACGGTAAAATTCCCTCGGAACGAACATTAAACCCATGTATTTCAATATTGCTTAATGTCATTTCTCATCTGATTTAAGTAATGATATACGCATGCATATATACGAAGGCCGTTCAAATATGACATGGACATTTTTAATAGTTAAAACACTGTTATAAATCAAGTAAATTAATTTATATGCCAATAAAGGTTTACATTTTCACTGTCATATCAATAAATATTATAAAATTATTTGTAACAGATTTTAAGAAATACGAGTTTTTACAACCCCACTGTAGCCGCCACGGAGCACGTCATTTGTGTGCTGTGACGTTGCCTTGAAAACCAACAACAACCTGAACGTCTCGCACCACAATTAATTTTCCATAGGGTCCCATTGTAATGTTTTAGTTCATGGCATAGATATAAAACAGATTTTGCAACATGTATTTATGCTTAAATTCTTCATTGATCCAATATCTGCAATTTAAAACACATTTAACAAATATTTACCAGATTAAACTGTTTTTAATTTCATGTTTGCGTGACACCTATCAACATTTAGACAAAAATACAACCTCGTGGTGATTAGACCCATGATGTGTAAAATAAGGCAGAATTAGCTAGAAAACTTATATCAACATGCATTTTTCTGTGATCTCTTCCTAAAATGTTGTAGATTTAGAACCTGGTAAAGATAAATCAATGTATCCTGTAAAATGCAGAAAAGCGAACTTGTTTTTTTTTTATTTAGCTCCTTTATCTGTAGGGCACGAGTATTCAAGGGAGATAATAGTGGTGTGAGTCCTTAAGATATTAATGATGAAAAATGCTATAAAAAACAAACGTAATTGTTTTTTAATTAGATTATTGTATTAGTCATGGTTTACATTAAATCAATATGTTAAAGCATTGTTGGATAATCATCTTTTATAAGTTTATCACAGCTTCGGAAAGAGATCATATGAATTCGATCGAGTTTAGCATAACTATTCAAAGTATTTAGAAAACAAATAGCATAATCATTCCAAAGGCATATTTATTGAACATATATCGGTATTCTTAATTTATATATATATGTTGAGGAAAATATGTACAGTTTTTAAATTTTAAGTTAACTTTTTTGTTTTATTAATAGTTCATATTATGTAATATTTAATTAAAATTTTAGTGCTTCGTGATTTTTCTGACGTCATCAAATTCGACTTAAAAGCGAGTGTTCGTCTACTTATTCATATTTATCTTAGTTCTCCTTGGGCAATATTCATAACATTTAATGATTGTAGTTTTGGAATACCAGTCACAATGCTACTTTAGTTTTGTGTATTTTTGCCGACGATTTTCCTTTTATTTAGCCATTGCCGAAATGCAGTTGTAAAATAAAGACGTCACATTTTGGACTGCTCCGTAGATAGGTTTCGCGCCCTATTAGGTTATTCATTGCAACGTAACAAGACATGGTATCGATTTTTTATTTCAGTCATTTGACCCTTGAGTTGGATTACACAATGTCCAAAAAGTCCACATATTATTTGAACAGCCCTCGTATATAAAACGCATGGTTGTTCGTTTATTTATTGTGTTAGTATACGTGTTGAATGTGCTACTTCCGAGTGTGTGTAAATATGTTAGATTTATATAAAAAGCGTCATTGACTAAAGTCGAACTAATAAGATAAAACAGCCAGACAGGAACATATTAACAGTTCAGGATAACAATTTATAATGTGTGTTATGTTAATTTTATCGGAAATTGCTGCAGCATTTTAACCCGAGATCTCGATTGTAATGGAAATATATGAAGGTTTAAAATTTATTAATAAAATCCTTCAAGTTAAAATATAATTCATGCAGTCTCAGAAATCTTGATAAACGTATTTATACCTTTCCAGGATAGAATGTGACAATCAACATTTGTCCAGTAAGCATGGCAACCCTGAAACCTACACTGTCTGATCCCTTGTACACTAACTGGGTCAAGGCTGGACTCACACTGCTATTTACCAGAGACGGAATCGAGGAATTTGTTAAAAATGAAGTAAACACATTCCACCAACGTGTCCTGAATGACGTTTGGCAGGTGACAGGGTTGCCGGTAGGCACTATTTGCCAAGGATGTTCGACTTCGAATATCATGCAGAGAGGTTGGAGATGTCCTAAGGGTATTTGCCATGAAATACAAACAGAAATCGAAAACAGCCATAGATTCAGTAGGCCTTGTTGGAAGAACTCGGATTCCCAAAAATGGGGCACACATCCCTGGGAGTTGGCAAAATGTTTCATGTCAACAGGCTATACTTCTGTAACTTCTGTGGTGGAGACAGATTTTCCAGGACTTCTGAGCATCATCATCAACCTCAGGGACTTCCAAAGAGTTGTCTTGGAGAATCTTTCACAACCCAACAACTCTTTCTGTCAGGTATTTTTCTTGTGTATTTATCAATTGAAAGTAAACTTGGTATTATGATTAGATATTTACTTTGATATTATTTTGATATTGTTTACATGAGCGCCAATTTTATTGGAATGACAGCGGGGTAAGATTGAGTTTTGGTGCACCCTGAACTCCACCCCCCCACCCCCCACCCCCCCCCCCCCCCCCCCCACCCCACACACACACACACAAACAAACACACTCCTCAGCGGCCTTTTTGCCACTGACCGTCGTCCAAGGCGGTTGTCAACCCTTATATGTTTATGGTATACTTGTGCCTATTTTTCTTGTATTTGTTTGTTTTGTATTCATTTGCATTGTTCTTGATGGACTGTGTCCGGTGAATGCAACATTTCCTATTCAGCTTATATACTGTGGTGACAAACTGTGTCTGCTAGCCGGTGCCAAACTCTGTTTGTTAGCCGGTGACAAACTGTGTCTGTTGGCCGGTGACAAACGCCGATGACAGACTCTGTCTGTTAGCCGGTGACAAAATGTGTGTTAGCCGGTGACAAAGTGAGTCTGTTCGCCGGTGGCAAACTGTGTCTGTTAGCCGCATGAATTCGTATATAAATTACCTTTATACATAGAAAATGGCGAATGATAGCCTTACATCATTTTGTAATTAAACAAATAACTTATCAGTTAGAAAATAAATTTAAAGGAAATGTAATGATATCACATGACGCTTTCGAAAACAAGCGAATATATGGTCTCAACAACTAAACAGAGTTGTCTGCACACCTGGTGAAATATAACTCCTGTTTTATCGGAAATTGAACAGGAACTCTTTCCTGAAAGGCCAATGTATTTTATTAGTAGACCCCGACAATAAATATAAGGAAAAGCAATGTTTAATAAAAAGTTTTGTGATAACTTCATTTTCAAATTGTTAAATGGCATCCTATATAGGAAGCATTATAACTCGTAAATAGAGTACGATAATAGACCTTTGGAAACGGCCGAGCAAAGTTGGAGTTATTGTGATGTACACAACTACAGTGTATTGAATATTTTACATGCATTTAATATAAATACTGAAAATGGGGATCCCTTGAAAGCAACAGACACAAACAAGAGATAAAGTAGCAGACTCGGTTAATATGGAATTAAACATGCAATTTGGTATTTGGCAACAGCCTTAGAAACAGCTACAGGCAAACTTAGTATTAATGACCTTACGCAGGTGTATAAATAGAATGTTAATAATGTGTTAATAATATTTATCACAGGCACGGTCAACAAGAAACAGAATTCTACATTCCTCTACGTTTAAAATCACTAACGCAGATTTGATTGACGTCATCAACGATATGATCCAACTGTTGTCTGACGGACAATATTTGATTACAGATCAACATGCGATAGATGCCATTGATAAATTATTACAGGTAAGATTACACTTTTTGTTCAACTAAAGTTATTTCACTTTTATAAATCAAGTAAATTAAATTATATGGCAATGAAGGTTTATATTTTCACTTTCATATCAGTAAATTTTATGAAACTATTTGAAATGAATTTCAAGAAATACGAGTTTTTACAACTCCACTGTAGCCGCCAGGGAGCACGTCATATATTTGCTATGACGTCGCCTTGAAAATCAACAACAACCTAACGTTATAAATTATGTAAAATGCTAGAAATAACAAACGCAATTGTTATTTAATAAGATATTTGTATTATTTATGGTTTGCATTAAATAAAAAGTTTACTTCATTGTTGGATAATCATGTTTTATAAGTTAACCACAGCTTCGGAAAGAGATCATACGAATTCGATCGAGTTTAGCATAAATATTCAAAATATTTAGAAAACAAATAGCATAGTCATTCCAAAAGTCCTGTTTATTGAACATCTATCGATATTCTTAATTTATTATCATATATATGTTGAAGAAAATGTGTAATATTTTAAAACTTTATGTTTTGGTATTTCATTTCTGTATTATTTTGTTTTGTTTTACTTTTAATAAAGTTCATATTATTTTATATTTTATTAACATTTTAGTGCTCCGTGATTTTTTCCGAAGTCGTCAATTTCAACTTAAAAGCAAGGCAGTGTTCGTCTACTTATTTTTATTTATCATACTTCTCCTTGTTCAATATTCATACATTTTCATAATTGTAATTTTGAAATAGCAGTGACAGTGCCATTTTAGTTTTGTGTATTTTTGCCGACGATTTTCCTTTTATTTAGCCATTCCTGAAATTCAGTTATAAATAAAGACGTCACATTTTGGACTGCTCCGTAGATGGGTTTCTCGTCCTGTTATATTATTCATTGCAACGTAACTAGATATGGTATCGATTTTTGTTTAAATCGTTTGGTTTCTTATGAGTTGGATTACAACATGTATGAATCTTAAAAGTTTACATCAATAAATGAGTGCGATATCAAAAAAAGTCCACGTGTTATTTGAACATTCCTCGTACGTCGCAGTATTTGTGACATTGACCAATTGAACACAAAACCAAAATAGGTCCTCCTCTCTGACGACAATCCAAATGTGCAGTGTCGTGAATTGACTGTAAACACTTTGAAAAAAGTTATCCTTATTTCAATATGAACGCATTGGTGCATTTGATAAGTTGCATGTATTGCTGTGAGCAACATATGCAGACATAAATAACAGCTAGAAGCTAGAACTTTTAAATCAATTTACCTTACTCGTGCCATAATATACATATCAATTATGGACTCTTTTAAATACCTCTTTGTATATTACAATTGTCAGATAAAGACTGGTTCACTCACAGTGTCTGAAGATGACGAAATAAAACTACGTGCTGAAGCAATGAAGGCGATTGAAGAGAAGAAACGGCAAGCGGTTATAGCTGTACAAGCAAAGGGAGACGAGAAGGTTCGACAAATTAATAAAATGAAGCGAAAGGCTGTAAATGATATACATACGTCTGGTAGGCTACAGATAGTAAACATTGCTAAAAAGAAAAACATTGCAGTTAAAGATATAGATTATCATAAAATACAGCTTGAGAAAAACAGACAAGAGGCAGTTAAAGACATACACAAAGAAAGCATGGATCAAATTAAACACATTTGTACAAAAGGCGCAGAACAAACTAGCGAAATTGATAAAGAGGGTCAAAAGGCAGAAACCAATATAAAAGAAAGGAGCAAGGAACAAACACAGCATATTGATGAAGTGGGTAGAAAAATAGAAACAGCTATAAAAGAAAGGGGCGAAGAACAAACTAGCAATATGGATAGAGAGGGTCAAAAGGCAGTAACGTACATAAAAACAAAGAGCCAGGAAATGACAGAAACAATTAATAAAGTGGAACAAAGATCAATAAAACATATATTAATAAAAGGAAAAACACAGACTAAACATATAAATAAAGAGGGTAAACAACGAGTAACACATATAGTAGCAAGGGGGAAAGAACAAATTGGACTGATTAAAAAGGTGAGAAGAAAGGTAGTCAAAGATATAGAGCACGTGGCAAAAGGACATTTAGATGAAATCCAGACGATGAAAGACAAAGGTATCGAATATTCTGCACAGCAGGAAATGGCAAAAAGGTCCGAAGAGACATACTCCATTGACAAGCAAAGTGAGTATTTAAGGTTTTTATGTCCATGGCATACTAAGAAAATTTCATTTTTAATTCAGGAGGTTGCTGCGTTGAACACAGTACAGACTATCCTTTTCTCTCATTACACATATATTTAACTGGCACAGAATTTAGTTCATATTTTACGATAACCAGGATGACGGTCAAAAGGTTGAAACGAAAACTTATCCAAGAAGAAATAATCACATTAGTATGACCTAAAAGTTAATATTAATTCAATGGTGGTTGGAGATTTAGTATAGGTTAAGGGTTTAATCCAGTTAAAGTATATTCAATGGAATACCGTGATATAAACCATAAACAAAATCCGAAAATAATAACCACTACAAATTAAGTTATTTGTATTTAATGTGAATGTAAAGTTCAATGATGGGATGGGGCTTAGAGAATTAGGTCCTACCACAGTCAATGAACATACCAATTGTCATAGATGTGATAAGATGAAGATGTATGTGAAGTTACATGAAAATAGGTCAAATATTTTTCAAGTCATGACCAGTTTTTAGCTTGGTTATTTTACAGGTTAAAGTTGCATGAAAAGGGGCATAACTCTACCAAAATGAATGTCAGAGTTGACGCTATTGGATACATATTAACCCAGTTATTTTGTCTTTAAAGTGAAGTAAAAGGTCACGGTGGGATGGGACTTAGTCACTGGGTTAGGGCTTACCCTAGGTTTTTCTCATGCTACGTTATATAGCAAAAACTTCCATAATATATATTGGACACATTCATCTTGAAGTTCAAAAGAACTTCAACAAAACATTTTAAAGGGCTGGAGGTGATCTGTTAGTGATCGGTCTCAACCCAAATACAAATAAAAACCCTCATAATGTTCTTCAGTTTCATATCAAATGGGAATACACTTGAAATTAAGCCGGATGTTACTTTCGGCTTAGTTATTGTTTTTGAAAATATTTGATTTGGAAAACTGGATAACAGTTTGTTTCTAAATCGTAAATATTAATTTGTATGAGAATTATATTGCTAATAGTCATACATATAATTCCAATAAAGAGTACTTCACACACATGTATTTATCCGAGCTTTAAAACTTCATATGAATTTA
Organism: Cyrtodaria siliqua; assembly: GCA_037043455.1. Classification (NCBI taxonomy): domain Eukaryota; kingdom Metazoa; phylum Mollusca; class Bivalvia; order Adapedonta; family Hiatellidae; genus Cyrtodaria; species Cyrtodaria siliqua. Next base: position 73,277 of record JAWPHD010006147.1, on the reverse strand, counting down.
TTTTAATGATGTATACAACAAAACTAGCCAAGAGGCCTAGTTTTCCATACCAAACTATTTCATTATCAAATTGAAATAGTAAGGATCATGGAGTCTGCTTTGCATATGCACATTGAATATGAAACTGTTACACATTAGGATGGTTTTTGTATTTTAATTGGCATCCATAATGCTTCCAGATCGCCTTCATTGCCTTAATTTAACTAATTGTTGATGACGCCTGGCGCCTTCGCCGTCATCAAAAAAGTAATCCATATGTCACTTTTTGTTTCTTGGAAAATAAATACTGATAAATTTGATCCTTTGAGAGCAACAAACACAATTAAGAGAATAAAGCAGCAGAGTCGGTTTTATTGAGTCTGTTCATGAGAAGTAATGAAAGAAGCAACACTTCTCACGCCCCCTAGCACCGGCTTAAGCGGTATTCTACTTCAAACCACCGAAATTGGGCTCGTTAGTTCCAAAGGACCAGTAAAAATAACACTACTGATTCGTAGCACGGGGAGACTTTTACAGCCCTCACACTGCACTAAACGAACGCTAGTGTGAATGTTAATAAATACTGATAAAGGTGATCCTTTGAGAGCAACAAACACAATTAAGAGAATAAAGCAGCAGACTTGGTTTAATTGAGTCTGTTCATGAGAAGTAATGAAAGAAGCAACACTTCTCACGCCCCCTAGCACCGAGACAAAACAGTTTACTTTTTGTGTTGCCTTTGTAGCATGGCAGACACGTTGGGATCATTTTGTCCGTCGTCGTCCGTCCGTCGTCGTTATCACTTTAACCTGCAACATAAATTGAAAATATGACCTGTGTTCATAAAACTTCAATCACATCTTCGTCTTACCAAAGGAATATTGATACATATGTTCAAGAACTATAACATTCATTTTGGTAGAGTTATGCCCCTTTTCATGCAACTTTTATTAATGTTGAGTTCTGCTCAACCCGGGGCTAGAGGGCGTGAGCGGTAGCTAGCATATTTCACTACCGCTCATGAACAGTCTCAATCAAACCGAGACTGCAATATTTCGTATGTGTCGTGCTCGGCCGTTTCCAAAGGTCCATTATCATACTCTTTTTTAACCTGTAAAATAACCAAGCTAATAACTGGTCATGACTTGAAAAGTATTTGAGCTATTTTCATGTAACTTCACATACATCTTCATCTTATCCCAAAGGCATGTTGTTACACACGTCCAATAACTCTGACCTTCATTTCATCAGAGGTATGAGCCTTTGCATAAAACATTAACCTGCAACCTAACCTGGCTCAAAACTTGGCACCTATGGTCATACAACTTTATGCAGTTCTTCTTTATTAATTATTCAATACTGTTGACATATGATTATCAAATAACTCTGGCTTTAATTTCGGCAGAATTATGCCCCTTTTCACAAAACCTTAACCTGCAACCTATGCTAGTTCATAACAAAATACTGACCTATGGTCATGCATATTTATACAGTAGCCCTTATCAATTATCCAATGCAGAGTAACGCCCTTTTCATAAACTTTAACAATTAAAAAACCTGCTCCATTTCATGAAAGATTGCACCGCCTGTCTTCAAACTTTATATAGTTAGGTTGCCCTTGCTGAAATCAGCTCATGGCAGGCGACACATGTGTTCCGTGGCACACCCTTCTAGTTTGTGCTTTTTTATTCCCAGGCATACAAAGGAAGCTTATACAGATGTACAAAGATAACATGTCGAAGGTGCCTCTTTATCCTCTCATGCCAGATGTTGATGATACCGACATTGCCGACATTTACGTTAAACCAAACATGGAACGAGTTAACCCAACACAAAATGCAAACGAAGACAGAGAAGCTATCACATCATACCATAACATATTTTATAAAGACGCCCGCCTCTGCAAGAAGATCTACATCGTAGGAGACGCTGGCGTGGGTAAGAGTACACTCTGCCAAAACATGCTGGTTTCTTGGTGTAATGCCCATGTAAATGCACAAATTGGCTGCTTGTCTGAAGATGAAAATACACTATCACAATTTTACTTCTTGTTCTACATACCTCTGAGACAAGCTCTCTCTTGTAGTGATGTTGAAGAAATGCTTGCAAAATATTTAATTCAAGTTAAATACCACAACATCTTGTCAAAAATATTGGAAGATGATTCGATACAAAGTTTAATAATACTTGATGGACTAGATGAATGGACTCCACCAAAGCAGCACCAAACAACGCTTTTTGCAAGTCGTGGACTTCCAGGTCGAAGGGAAATAAACTACTGTACCATTCTTACAACCTCCCGTCCATGGAAATTAGAAGTCCTGAGATTAAAACTATCTGAGATGGACCATCAGATAAAATTGTCTGGACTTGATTATACATCATCTAAAGGGCTTATAGAGTCGACAGTAGCAATTCTTAATAAGCAACACAAATGTAACAGGTCTGCAGAAGAACTTGATCACATTTTGAAGGAAAAACAACTGAACCAATTTAGAGCAATTCCTGTTGTGCTGAAGCAGTTGATCTGCCTCTGGCATGATGGAAGGTCACTTGGAGAAAATATGTGTGACATTTACAGTGGAATGATCGATTTCCTGTTTGAGCTGGCAGAAGTAAAATTAGCCGGCAATCAGGATTTTGTCAAAATGAAAGAAGAACAGACCAAATCACAAATGAAACTACCAAACTGCTTTGATGGAAAGAAAAAGTGTTTAGGGTTAAAAGCTTTGCTACTTTCTCTCAGCAAAATGGCATTTGAAACGCTATTCAATAAAAACCGGGAGTCATCACTTGTGTTTGATAGTTCAGTAGGAGAGATGTATGGATTGTCTCAAACAGAGATAGAGATTTGTCTCAAAATTGGTATATTATCCCAGAGTAAAGTTATTCGGGGATGCACATCACGACTAAAAAGCTTGTCATTTTTACACAAGACTTATCAAGAGTTTTTGGCTGCAATATTTGTTTCAATGAATAATACGGATTTGGATAAGGTTGTAACAAGCATATTTAGCATCTGCAGTTCAGTAGACATACTTTTTGAAATGGAAACAGTGTTTGTGTTTATTTCTGGCTTGCTTCCAGAGGTTGCTCGAAGATTGTCAGAAAATATCTGTGATGTGACTTCTTCCGATAGTCTAATAAGGCAGTATAGACAAAATTCATTATTCGGACATCAACATTATGGCTTAGAAGAACGTATACATCATATACAGAATATTACCACGCGCTGTGCTAGAGAAAGCTCAAATTTCAAACTCAAGCTTGAAGACATTTATTTTCGCAAATATTTTGAAAAACCTCACACACTGGAAACATTGATGTGTGCAAACATTCATAATCTGAGGTCTCTAGACATAGGTAGTTCTTTATCAGCACACTTACAGGAAGTTGTCCTACAAACAGATACACTGGAGAAAGTCATACTTTCCCAGATTGTTGTCCTACAAGATGATACTGTCTATAAAATGCTTTGTAATAACAAAAACACTTTAAAAACACTCTGTTTAGACACTGGTGGATCTTTCTCCGATCCAAAAGAAAATCCATTCTTAAACAAACAGTTCTGCATTGTGTTAGATGGCTTACGTCAACTGGAGGCAATCAGTTTGATGAATATTAACCTAACACATGCGGAAATCGTAAGTGTACTGACATTCTTGTCACGTATGACTAAGATGAAGCAGATCGAGTTGTATCTTGAAGAATGCTCAGAAGATGACATTCACCCGACATATCAAGTGAACCTATCGCAGCATACACATCTACAAAGTCTTACTATACGTTCTTTACCTGTGGACATGGTTCAGATCAACACCACAAACCTGGAGAGATGTGAAATCTGGTGTCTAGAGAAACCTGGTGCTATGGCAACACAAGTCATCAGATGTCTGCAAAGTGCTCCAAAACTGCAACATTTAGTGTGTAATGGCTGTATAGATATTGACATGCTGGTTACAACTATACCCATTCTTGTTCATTTAAAATCAATTGATTTACACGACACAGATTTCCGTGAAATAAAACTTATGTTGTCTCCTCAGATGACGGACCTTGAAACAGTATGGTTAATGAGGGTTAAAATGACAAGTGAATCATGGCGCTGCTTTATTGACAGTATACCTAATACACAGAAATCAGTACAAGTTAGCCTGACCAGTATAGAAATCATTCCAGAAGAAGATAAATCAGCAATAGACTATATCAGGTCTTTTCCAAGGTTTGTTATCACCAGGGCCTTTTGCCCTATTGAATTAGTTGAGCACCAATTTGAAGTTGTCTTCCATACAGTGATAACACAACCAAGACGAATGATGACAATCAGCTATTCCTGATTTTTTTAAATTTCAAAACAATGGTCTATAACAGTACTTTAATATACATTCAGGTGAGACTTCAGCTGCACTAGACTGTTTCAGACTAACCAAGATGTGCTGAGGTTAATGATAATTGTGGTGTTATTATTATTATTACTATTTTAGCACTCGTTTGCTATAAATGGATTTAACAATAATTTTTTAGAAGAAACATGATGCTGTTATGTAGATGTTAGTGTGCATGAAGGACAGAAGGACGGACAAGGGTAATACATTATGCCAGCTCCAAATTTCTTGAGGGGCATAACAATTGGGCGGTGGTGGAGGGCGGGGAGGGGTTGAGTTGGGAAGAGGGTGGATAGGGATGAATGTGAGTCAGATATGGTTCAATCTTCTTTGATATTAACATTATTATCAAGTTTGGTAAAGATCGATTGAAAAATGAAAGACCAACAGTGATAACAAAGCAAAACATAGCATTTTTCATTCAATCAAAGACTCTGCTCAAATGTGGCTGGTTATTGAATTTCTTGTCATTGATATAACACTCTGACCAAATGTGTTTAAGATCAGATAAAAGATTGATGTATCTAGAAATTTAACAAAGGAAAATATAGCATTTTTTTTAATAAACCAAGGCCCATAACTCTAAGAGTTACTTATCCAATCTAGCTGGTTTTCGAACTTGCCCAAGCTTTCATTAGTATCAATATCTGACCGAGTTGATTTAAGATCGGCTGATAATTGAAGGTGCTAGAGCACAATTGAAACAAAATGTAGCATGTTTAGCTCACCTAAGCCAATGGCTCAGAAGTAAGCTATTGGGATCTCTCGTCGTCCATCCGTCCTTTGTTATTTTTTGCTTTAAACATCTCCGAAACCGTTAGGTCAAATTTGACCAAACTTCACGTCAATACTCCTTAGGTCAATGGTTTTCAAATTTCTTAAATTAAGGTCAACGCGAAATCCAACATGCCCGTCATTACCATAAAAGGTTGGAACGTTAACAATCCCTCTTCTTCTTCTTCAACAGTTTTTCTTTATTAAGTATCGCCAACCCCTAGACTGGGAAGTTTATTAAAATGAAGTCATTGGAAACAAAAATGGCATTGCCCGGGGGTCCAACGTTATTTTAGATAGATCTTGGATTTCTCCTTTCATGTTTTATTTTGCACAGAAATAGACGTTGTGATCAACGATCCCAATATAGTGCCTTTGAAGTAGAATACCGCTTAAGCCGGTGCTAAGGGGCATGACAGGTGTTGCTTCTCACAATACCTCTCATGAGCAGGCTCAATACAACAGAGTCTGCACTTTATTATTTTGGTTGAATTTGTTGCTCCCATAGGATCTCCCTTATCAGCATTTAATATAAACGAAACGAAACTTCTCTGAAACTATAACGCTTAGAGGTCTTATATATCGCATGTAGCATAATATTATGATCCGAGCTACAAAGTTTGTTCAAACTTTTGACAATTGTTGAAATTGGTCCTGCACTGGGGGTCACATTTGTACATAGACTGGTATTAGAAAATCTATAAAAAATCTTCTTCTCTAAAGAGCTAGAGGACTAATATTGTCAAGGAGCATAAGCTTATGTCCTATACAACGTTTGTTCAAATGGTGACGCTGGGGTCAAATTTGGCCCCAGGTATCACATGTTTTACATTGACTTATATAGGGAAAATCTTAAAGTTATATAGGACAAGCATATCGGTAGAACTGATGGATTCTCTCCGAATGGATGCTTTGTCTCAAAGAAGTTTTATCAGCGGACATAACGCATAAAGTTAAAGAATGTCCATATAATGAGAAATGTATGTGGGTCTGTGTGTTATTATAGGATATGAGAGATTTTCTTAAACAAAGGTCAAAGACAATAACATAATGTTGTGTACCAATTAAAAGCATACATGTCAATAAACACGCATTTTAGTGTCAAATCATGCTCACACGCACACATTTTACGTTCTCACGCATTCTGAAAATGTGGCCAAAATGTTTTTGACTTTTTGACTGCGTTTTTTTAAATAATGTTTAGTATATTTTATATCAAAATATCGGTAAAATGTATTATAGTTTAACCAGGACTTTCGCTTCTGTATATTGTGTGATTACATGGCTTATTTTATTTAGAAGTGATTTCTTGCTCTATCTCTAGATGGATAAAAGGATTATTCAATGGACCAATTTATTTCATGTAAAAGAACAAAACTTTGAATAAAGTTGTACCAAACTTTTCGGATATGAAGGGCGCACGTTCTGCCATATAGGTATTCTTTCCAATATAATGTTCAAATCAATAATGTTGAATTAATGCCGTGCACTACATGACTGACATTGCTTATGCCGTAATATGTATTTGGTTGAAATATATATAAATTATACTAACAAACAAAACTAAAAAAAATATATATAACAGTAATGTCCCGTAAATACCAAAAATAAACATCTCTGTTCAAGCTCCTACTATTCCTAATGTCATTAAAAACGCAAGTAAAAAATAAAAGATTTAATTACAAAAAGAGGTTTCTACATGCTGGAATGACACAATTATTCTGTTCGTGGTATTCCGGATGCACCTGTCAACCTTCTAGGCAAGACAAATGGCATATATTAAAGGCTGACTTGTGCATCTGCTGGATACTACAAGAAGGCACAGAAAGAATAGATGTTATAATGAATGCATGTCACCCTCCAAACATGAATAAAATAAGGTTTGAAATGCCAATTCTAGGTAAAAACTATTCCTATTTTTTTATTCAAAACTCCTACTTCTCATAACGTGGGCCGAGTTTTAACTTTCATACCCCATCCAACCCCTTCTCCAAGAAGCGAAAACGGGGTTGGCTGGAATATGACATAAAACCTTAATTTCGGCTTTAAAAAAATGCATATTGTAAAATTAAAACATTTAATAGGTAATTTTAAACAAGTTATCGGATTTGTTCGTAAAAAAAATCAAACGTGTTTTATTGTCGAAATATCCGTTATAAAAATCTGCTAATATAAGCTTTCCCATCGCTTAATAAAATTAAGGCCGGACCACGTAATGTTGGTCATAAATACCTAATTATTTTCTACTTTTTGGCAAAACAATCCTCCTACTTTTTTCATACTTTTTGAAAAATGGTCACCAGAAAGCCTGAGTATATAAAAAAGGTCCTAAATGCAAAGTATCTTACTATATATACACCAATATCATTAACCTGTATCACCAGTAAAATAATAGATACATAATTGATATCCGCAAAGATTGACGCAGTTTTAGTCAAAGTTTTTTTTTTTATGTGTGTAACCATGGTCTTATGGGGGTAAATTCAACAACTCCAATCCATGATTTAGGGTTCTTTATATACGGGTAATATAAAGCCTGCAATATATACAAACATCACATTTAACAAACAATTACAACATGAATGACATTGCAGCCATTACAGAAATACAATATCTACAAACGCGGCAATTTCATTAATATACCAAACAATCGAGAACTCACCAGACAAATCCATATTTAGGTTCTGCAACCAAATATTTACCAAGAATCTAATAGCTGTAGAATATATAAAACTACATTCTCAATCAGACCTTTACAAGTCTATAGAAAACTACTAAAATATATATTATTACATCTCTGTACTGAAATAGGTGTTTCTCTTAGAGAAGGTAGGCAAAGACTGAGTTAGAGTTAGAGTTATCATGCCATGCAGTGTTAGGGGTGACCTAAGTTAGTTTTCACTCACTCAATCCTGTCAACCAAGCTGTATTTGTACAATAATCAGTTTGTCAAGACATACATGACAACCGTATACAATATAAATAATACATTGACCTCATGATAAATGGTCTCATTAACTTTTACAGTTATTACTCAGTACTGTGAACATAGCCAGCTATCTACCTGCGGAATAAGGGACATACATATGAGTAAACATACTACAGAGAACTATAGCAGTTGTCTCCCTTGAACCACTATTAAAGGCACGGCTACATACTTCCCGGCTCAATGAAATGGCTCCTGACATTTATTAACCAGATGCCAGCGCTGTAAATAAGACATTTAATTAAAAGTTATAAAATAAACACAAATAAGCATACCTGAAAATATTCAACATAACTGACTTAACCATGTACATTTATTATCTTTGCAAATAATATTAATTCATCAAAAATGGACCAACTCCAAAGTCTGAAAGCAAACAGATTAGCATCCATATACTATGCTGAAATAAATTCTAAAATTGTTAACCAATATTATCTGAAATGTATCCATCTCCATACGTATCTGCGAAATGGAAAACAGAACAATTAATGGGGTTTTACGTCCCGTCAACACATCATAATGGATTAATTGAGACAGCAACCTCAAAGGGAAATGAGATTGATCTCGCTAAAATACACATGTCAAGTACATCATATTTTCACGACATTACATGTCGCGACAAATACTGACATCATACACTGAAAAATGGTAAAAATTAACATTATACATAATACATTTCTTGTTTCGGTGTTGTGGCTGTCTGCTGCACAAACCACTGTCCCAATCGGTTTGGTGGTTGCCGTTCTCTGGTTGACCGTCTCGGTGGCTCCGGTTGATGCACCAGTGTACCATCTGGGTGATCTTCCGGTGGACGTTCTGGTGGACGTTCCGGTGGATGTTCCAGTTGTACTGCCTGGTCGACCTAGTGAATCTGGATCTATATCCCACACGATGTCGCGACTCCCATTAAAGTTGCTCTCATCCAATTGAAGGTTTGCATCTTCATGGGTGTTACTTTCATGGCGTTCGCTTAGAGAGGTGGTATCTGGTCCAATTCGTACTGGAGTTTTTTTCTGTCTAGTACCATGCTGAATATGTTGCTCGGGTTCAGAATCTGAGCTTGAACTTTCTGTGTCGGTACTCCGAGTATTGGCTCTGGTGGGTTTTCTTCTAGATACCACCTTACGGTTTGGTAGCTGGCATGGAACCTCAGAGTGAATAGAGGTAAACGGTAGCAGCATATTTCTGTATAGCACCCGTATTGGACCCTGACCATCCTCGCGTTTCACTCTGTATACAGGGATATCCCTATTTGACATCGCGAGTACCAAATATGGATCCCTGTCCCATTTGTCTGCCAACTTCTGCTTCCCTTGCAGACCGACTTTCCTCACCAGGACTCTGTCACCATCCTCAAGCTTGCTATTCCTTACATTACGATCATATCGCTCCTTGTTCTGAGCAGCGTTCTTGCTGGCTTCCTTTGCAGCAACACCATACGCAACCTGCAACCTGTCTCGCAGCTTCTTGCCATACGTCTGTGGTTCTGATGCAGCTTCTTCAGCATCTACTGAAGTACCTAAGTAGGCATCTACTGAGAGACGAGGATGCCACCCGAACATGAGATAGTGGGGCGAATAACCAGTTGCATCACTCTTCGTTGCGTTGTATGCCTGGACCATTGGCGCTACGTAGGATTTCCAATCCTGTTTTTGGTCCTCTTCCAAGTTCCCGAGCATTTTCAACAAGGTCTGGTTGAACCGTTCCGCTGATCCATTACCCATGGGGTGGTATGGTGTAGTTCTGGTTTTCTTAATCTGGGCGATCTTGCAGAGCTCCTTAATGACGTTCCCAACAAAATTCCGTCCCTGGTCACTGTGTAGTGTCTCCGGAAAACTGTAGTATCGGAAAACATTGTCATACAATGCTCTGGCAGTCGTCTGGGCCGTCTGGTTGCGACAAGGAATAGCTTGAGCATACCGAATGAAGTGATCTGTGATGACCAGAATATGCTCAAAGCCTCCTTTTGACCTCTCCAGACTAAGAAAGTCCATGCAGACCAATTCCATTGGTCTTGTAGTCATAATAGGGTGTCGTTCTGCTACCACCCTAACTGGTGTCTTCCGACGAATACATCTGCCACAGGTTTCCACTTTCCTGTTAACATCACCTTCCAAGCCAGGCCAATAAAAGCGTTGTCTAGCCAACCACAGAGACTTCTCCTTTCCTTGATGTCCAACATCATCATGGATGCCTTTCAGGGCAATGCTCCTGTAAGTCTCTGGGATGACTAACTGTCTTGTCTGTTGACCATCAAAGGAGGCGGTTCTGTACAGAATGTCATCCTCTACGTTAAGGCGATTCCATTCCCGAAGGAACTTCTGTACAGTGCGTGTTTCTCTTTCGAGGTCTTCCTCCCTTGGCCGAGAACCGCATCCAAGGTGGTATAATACTCTGGCTATGGTGGCATCTTTTCTCTGTTCCTGCTGCCAGTCTATCTGGTTAAAAGGCTCCGATGTTATAATTTCCTCACCGGCCGGTTGAGGACCTATAACTTCCGAAACACAGTGCACCAAGGGTAGTGATGCTTTAACTGCATGGCAGATTGCTTTAACCTGATCATGAAAGATCAACTCTGGTTGTCTTGGCAGACTATCAGCATCAACATTAAGCTTTCCAGGGCGATAAATGATGGTGAACTGGAAGTTGCTTAATGCTGATATCCAGCGGTGTCCTGTGGCATCAAGCTTTGCCGTTGTTAGCACATAGGTCAACGGGTTGTTGTCCGTTACGACCTGAAATGTAGTTCCCATGAGGAAGTCATGAAACTTGTCTGTAATCGCCCATTTCAGTGCTAAAAACTCCAACTTGTGCGCTGGGTACTTCTTTTCACTGCGTCTCAATTCCCTACTGGCATATGCTTTTACGCGTTCCTTGCCTTCCTGAAGTTGGTATAGCACAGCGCCTAAACCAAATCCACTAGCATCTGTCTGTAAAACCATAGGTTTGGTATAATCAGCATATCCAAGGACTGGTGGTGTCGTCAATTTTTCTATTAAAGTATCAAATGCTTGTTGTTGGTCCTTTCCCCATTTCCACACAACAGCTTGCTTCTTGATCTTTTTCTTGGCTTTCTTGGCAGCTTTTGTCGTTCCATGACCCTCCAGCAAGGCATTTAGAGGTTGTGCAACTTGGGAGAAGTTCTTCACGAACCGCCTGTAATAGCCTGCAAAGCCAAGAAATTGTCGCAGTTCCTTGATATTGGTTGGTGGCTTCCAATTCTTGATTGCTGCTGTCTTCTCTGGGTCAGTTGCTATTCCATGTTCTGACACAACATGGCCCAAGTAGTTCACTCAGCTCTTGAACAGCTCACATTTGCTGGATTTTAACAATAGCCCATGTTGTTCCAATCTGGAGAACACTCCTTCCAGACTTTTAATGTGTTCTTCGAATGTCTTCGAGAATACTAAAGAATCATCAAGGAAAATGAGACCCTTAAATGCATGTCACCCATGCACTTCTCCATAAGCCTTTGAAATGTGGCAGGTGAGTTTGAAAGTCGCATTCCCATGCGATTCATCTCATAGAATCCGAGAATACCTACGGAGAAAGCAGTGTAGGGTTTCGAAGACTCCTCCATTTCCACTTGATAGTAGCCTGATCGAAGATCTAGCTTCGAAAAGTACTTTGATCCACTCAAGGTATCAACAGTGTCGTCAAATCTAGGCAACATATATGCGTCCTTACGTGTTTTGTTGTTTAGATGCCTCCAGTCTAAACAAAATCGCAGGGAACCGTCCTTTTTCCTAACAAGTACCACATTAGATGAGAATGGGCTGTCAGATTCTCTAATGGCATCTGCTTCAAGCATCTCCCTAATGTGCTGACGTACTTCTTCATACATGCTTGGTGGTATCCTCCTGTATGGCATTTTGAAAGGAGTATCGTCTTCTAGCACGATCTTGTGCTGACCTAGGTCAGTCTTACCAATATGGGCAGCTCCTTTCGAAAATATATGGTCCCAGGTTCCTAAAATCTGACGGACACGTGCAAGTTGCTCCTCCGTGAGATTTGCCGTATCAATTCTGACACCAAGTTCTTCCAGGGGTGAAACATTACCCTCCTTAGTCACTGTCATACTGCCAAGATCCGAGGCCAGGTTATCCACCACCTTGACTTCACTGATCTGGCAAATATCAGACTTGGGTCGAAATGTAATACATTTAGCAGACATGTTGCAAATTTTAATTGCAATTTGGCACATTTACCGCGTTGTTCCAGATTAACCACTCTCGGACAGACTGTATATCCGGATGGAGAATCTGCCTGTAAGTTCTCTGTAACAACAGTACTGACATTATGGCTAACATGTCTAGCTGTACCATTAATTAGGGGCTGGCGTGGCGCAGTCGGTATCGCGGCGGATTTGTAACCGGAGGCCCCGGGTTCAATCCTTCGTGGTGCCACTGAATTCCGTCGGTTTGTCCTTGGGCAAGACACTTTACCTTAGCCTCGTCCGTCGGATGGGGACGTAAACCGGGCTGTCCCGTGTATCGGTCTATCCTCCGAGCACGTTAAAGAACCATAGGAATCTATTCGATAATAAGAGTAGGGCAGGTTCCCGGATTCCTATGTATCCTTCCCCTCTCTCTGGGGCGGCTCTAAATAACATATACTGTGTTGATGAGCCGTTAAACAACATTCAATGTACCATTAATTGTAATAGTTTCATAAGGTGCAACCTTTAGTACTTTCTTGTTGCTGGACTTCAATGTAAATGTATTGCAACTTATGCCGTCCATAGCCACTTTCCAATTTCTGGAACATCAGATGAAGAATTATCTGTATCTGTGCAAGAACATTTTTACACAAACGAATAACGTTGGTTCCTATAAGCACTGGACAATTACTATTCAAATGTGTATCCGGTACAACTAAAACAGGTACATCAAATAAAATATCAGATAAATATGGAACTAAAATAGTACATTCAATAAAACCAATATACTTCAACAGTGATCCATCAGCAATGGAAACCTTTAAACCCAGTGTATCCAAACTGTGTAGAACTGGTGGATCTGTTAAAGAACGATAAAAAGACTCGGATACTGTAGAAATCATCGACCCAGTATCCAACAAGGCTCTGACCCGTGATCCCTGCAAGAAAATATCACTTTCATTAGAGCTACCTATCATTTTCTCTAATATATCTTGGCCTATATATTCACCAGTCTCTGGTTGGCCATCAACAGAGACGGTTAAGCTTTTGGCTGTTGATTCCCAAAACCATTCTGTTGGCCCCTGTTGTCCTCCGGACGGTGGTTGTTGTTACTGCCACCTGGATGGTTGTATGGTGGATTGTTGCCATAACGGTAACCACGTCCACGACCTCGACCCCTGAAAGTGTTCTGGGAGAAGTCTCTGTTCCTGTCATCCCTCTGATCCAGCCTATTGAGGATCATGTCCATTTTCTCATCTATCTTCCTATCCAGCCTCTTTTCCAACACATCCATCCTTTTCTCCAGCTTCCTCTCCACATCTGCAATCCCCGGAGACACAGGTGCTTCCGCTGTCACGGGCTGGTGACCCACCTTCTTGAGTGGTGCGGTGGTCTTAGCATCTGAAGGAGTGATAGTAATCTCCTTGTCCACCATGCGTATCTCCCGCAGAAGCTCATCATAATTTGACAGGGTGTCATACGTATGCCGGGTCTGGCTCTTGAGCTGCTCAGATCGGAGTGACGTCCAAAACTTATGCCGCATCAGGTCATTCTTGGCCTCCTTGGCAAGATGTTTGTTGTTAATGGCAATCTGTAACAAACTTTCCAAACGGCAACTAAAAGATGTGACAGATTCCTCCGATTTCTGAAAACTATTAAAAAATTCCTGCATAATCATGCCGTTGGTAGAAATATCACTCTCTTAGAAACACTCAAATCTCCACTCGCCTTAGCCTTCATACTGGTGGTCTCATACACCTCGTACAACCTAGACTTAGGTGTACTACTAATCGGCTTCCGTGGTGTTACATCATATCTACCACTCTTAATCAATAAGTCAATCATCTCCTGCTCTGACAGAGCTTCCTTAGGACTTCCATCTGTTTTCGCCGCCATCATAGTTTCTACCTTAATCACTATGTCACAGTAACACACAACTATTACTATATATCAAAAACACTAAAGTGGTGTAATCACAATCTAAACTGTCACTGAAAATGAACAAAAAATATTAATTCCCTGAAATAAATTGTCCGTTATTCAACAGATAACATCTATATATGCACTATTACTAACTGCTGGAAAATAATACTATCAGTGATTAAATTCCTGAAATTATCAACAAGTGTTAAGTGAAATTCTCTGACAATTAACTCCAAGACTATGTCACTGAAAATAGTAATCAAAAGATAAATCACTAAACTACCCTAAAAATAAATAGATCCAAACTATTAATTCCTGGAAATAAATTGACACATACTATTACTTCCTGAAAATAAATATAAACAACAAATTATTTCCTGAAATAATAAACACTGTATTCACAATTTCCTGCAATAATTTCACAAAAGCACAAAAATATCCTGAAAACAGTCTCAAAATATCATAACACACTTCTAAACGCAAGCTGGCACATATAAATACACATATAATATATAAATATTATGCACAAATATAACTATAAATACCTTTTTCTTCCATCGCTTTTTCCTCGGTAAAGTGCAAGTGAATGTGAATGGATTTTAAAGAAAAGAGTGAATGTGTGAAGGGATGATTAAACAGACCAGAAGAAAAGTCAGTGAGAAAACACCCTATATGTTAACTAGTATACCAACTTCTACGTGGTAACCAGATAATTATTATACACTCAAAAACTCAAATATCTATATCTCAAACCCAAAACACTAATGACACTTTAATGTGTATACTACCGGTACCCAAAATATCTCCGGTTCCAACCGTAAACTCTATGACATCCTAAAGATATCAAAAACGGCACTTATTTTATCAATTCTTTTGAAAAGAATACCAAATAACTATCTCTGCTCTATAAAGAGTTCACTGATCAATACCAATATTCAAAATCACACACTATTATAGTGTTGAAACTCTATCACTGTATGCTAAGTTCACAATCTTAATACACACGCAAAAAGCACAAAAATAAATATAGGTGAACTAATCACTTTTAAGTGTTCACACTAGTGTTCACTAGTGTTCATTAAGAATGACACTCGGTTGGACAAGAAAAGACACTTTCACTAAGTATACATGTATAATACTCTGGAGTATACCAGAAATTGCTGCACAATAAGGTCTATATGCCTAAATAATGTTTATTGTCACTAATAATGAAGCATATCATACTATCTCATAATTTAGTTTACACCAGAATATCACCAAACATCCCTCTAAACATGACCCAAATATCTTACAACTGACAGTTGTAATTCTGACCTAGTCTAAAAATAGACAGTCTTAAAATAACCGAAAATTACACAAATTCTGTGACTGCAATTATCTGGTGAAAACTATAATATTTAGATATTACATTACTTCGTTATTGTAAAAGAATATAAAATGCACCGAATAAAGTAAAAGTTTCACTTACAGCAATCCATAATAATCCTTTATAACAATCCTTTTTCTATGAAAAACACACACAACAATTGTCACATGTTCCAGTTACACACCCGATTTATATGTCCTGGTTCTCCAACGTCGATCACTGCCGAATAACATCATGACCTTTGTAAAGAGTTCACGAAACGTCAAAACGTAAACACGTTTGATAACTTAACACCGGAATTCCTCGCGATCGCGCGAAATAAATATTATGCTAGATCTAGACTTAATTTCCAAAGGAGGCCTCCTATCAGATCTGCTGCAGCGCTTTAAACGAAACACTAGAACGAATCATCCATTGCACTCCCGCCATCCTGATCTTTGGAATCGGACACTTATAGTCGTCGTCGGAGTCGGCATCTGGCTGGCTTAAATTTCCCTCAAAAACGTTGGGCGCCATTTGTACATTTGGCGCCCAACGGGGGACCGTGACTGAGTATAGCAATGCAAAACCCGATAGGTGGCGCCGCGTAAGCTATATTTAGAATTTAGGAATATCCCAACCTGGAGTTGGGTACGTCAAATTACGCATCTTTTAAGTGCTAAGACACTAAAAAGTGAAACTTTTTATGTTGAATATAGGAAGAAAACACTGCATAGATTACGTAATTGACCTCACGGCTTTTGTTATTTATTGGTAGATGAAAAATAAATGGAAGCGAAGTGCGGTTTTTGGAAGTTCAGTATTAAATCGGATGATTACGCTCTAGTTTATGTACAAATAAAGTACTTCAATAATTAATCTTCAATTTGTTTTTATTTAATCTCACAAAAAATGACGTACTCGTGGTGTATTTGCGCATTTTTCAACACCTGCTAACATCCGAAAAAGACAACTCTTGTCATGTGACTGTAATGCGCATGCGTGGTACTACAAACCAGATCGTCTTTTTCGAGTCTTATTTCGGACTAGAAACTTGTTCCCACTAATAATTCTCATGAATTCTTTAGTGAAATAAGTTTAAATATTTCATACACTTGTTATCATTCATCACGAAAGAACTTTTGGCTTTTTTAGGCTAATTTACTCAGTTTTCAGAATTGTTCAAATTTGACCTTGACATTGTCACGATAAGTCATGTAGGCCATCTAACTCGAGTGCTCATTTGTTTACATAGCAAAGATGACGGGTTTAACACCAACTTGTGAAAATAGTAGCACATATTTAAAAGAAAAAGGGAAAGAAACATTCATTTGACACATTTAATACTTTGTAAATAAACATCTGCATGACTTTATTGCAAGGAAAAGACAATATTTATCAGCTGGGTTGCTTTTTTCAGAAAAATTGATAAAAATGCTTATTCATTTTGGCAATTGTTGGACACAAAAATTATTTTTTTTGCATGTGGGTTGGTTCATAAACTTACTTTTTTTTCCTCAATGGACTATTTTGATGACACTATTTAGAAAATACTAATCAGTTTCCCAATATTTTCTAATTTGAAAAATGCCTTTGCATTGCTACTGAGTAAACTTCGAGAAACATGCAAATGATTCTCTGTACCCATGGACATTCGAGGACGAATTTCAGTCTGTAGGGCGAGTGTGTCGGTGTTTATGGATATCTAACAGGTAGATTGATGTTGCATTGTCTGGCCGGTTAGCTCAGTCGGTAGAGCATCAGAACGGTAGTCCGAAGGTCCCGGGTTCCAGCCCCGGTCTGGCTGCACATTTTTCTAGCCCTGTGACATTTTGTGTCACGGTTTATGGATATCTAACAGGTAGATTGATGTTGCATTGTCTGGCCGGTTAGCTCAGTCGGTAGAAGATCGGAACGGTAGTCCGAAGGTCCCGGGTTCGAGCCCCGGACTGGCTGCACATTTTTCTAGCCCTGTGACATTTAGCGCCCAACGTGGGGCGCCATTTGTAACCATGGTCTTATGGGGGTAAATTCAACAACTCCAATCCATGATTTAGGGTTCTTTATATACGGGTAATATAAAGCCTTCAATATATACAAACATCACATTTAACAAACAATTACAACATGAATGACATTGCAGCCATTACAGAAATACATTATCTACAAACGCGGCAATTTCATTAATATACCAAACAATCGAGAACTCACCAGACAAATCCATATTTAGGTTCTGCAACCAAATATTTACCAAGAATCTAATAGCTGTAGAATATATAAAACTACATTCTCAATCAGACCTTTACAAGTCTATAGAAAACTACTAAAATATATATTATTACATCTCTGTACTGAAATAGGTGTTTCTCTTAGAGAAGGTAGGCAAAGACTGAGTTAGAGTTAGAGTTATCATGCCATGCAGTGTTAGGGGTGACCTAAGTTAGTTTTCAC
This sequence comes from Cyrtodaria siliqua, assembly GCA_037043455.1. Classification (NCBI taxonomy): domain Eukaryota; kingdom Metazoa; phylum Mollusca; class Bivalvia; order Adapedonta; family Hiatellidae; genus Cyrtodaria; species Cyrtodaria siliqua. The sequence goes on along the minus strand of JAWPHD010006147.1, from coordinate 55,275 downwards.
TCACTCAATCCTGTCAACCAAGCTGTATTTGTACAATAATCAGTTTGTCAAGACATACATGACAACCGTATACAATATAAATAATACATTGTCCTCATGATAAATGGTCTCATTAACTTTTACAGTTATAACTCAGTACTGTGAACATAGCCAGCTATCTACCTGCGGAATAAGGGACATAAATATGAGTAAACATACTACAGAGAACTATAGCAGTTGTCTCCCTTGAACCACTATTAAAGGCACGGCTACATGTGGAATAAATTTTACCTCGAAATTTGGATGATGTGATAAAATGGCTAACTTTATTTAGAAATGATGTCTCGTCTGCTCTCGCTGGATAAATGGACTATTATATTTATTTCACATGTAAAACAAAACAACTTTGCGTCAAACATTTCGAATATTTCGGGCATAATTTCTGCCATATAAGTATCCCACTTTTCGTACGCCGGATTCAGGCAGATATAGAGAGTATTCCGGACGCAGAGGCAAGGTACACCGGTGTAAGGAAAAAAATAGCCTCCCATAGACTTCTATGTAATTTTGTTCTGTCGTGGAATGACTCTTTCGAAAAAAACTAATATTACAACCTCTCACACGTAGTAATATGACCCCTGTAAAATATTGACTCCGAGAAAATTTAATCTGTTTTACTTTACTGGAACTTTTTTTAAAATATTAAGTATCATTCAGTTCATATATGAATGCATCAAGGAAGAAACTTTTCGCAATTTGCTATATCCCAGGGACATGTCGGTACCGGACGGAGTTATTCGTTCAGCATTATTTTGACCATTCACGCTAAACCGAGAATTCGTATTGAACATAGGAAACAATGAATGACTCCTGTACCGACATGTCTAACCCTTAGGTTTCGTTACACTCCAATTAGTTATAAACGAGTTTTACTGTGGTTTTTTTTATCCCGCGACGAAGTCGGAGGCATATAGTTTTGGCGTTGTCTGTACGTTTGTTCGTCCGTTACAACGTGTCCGCTGCATAACATGGATTTTGAAATAAATCGGCACATATAATCAACTCATCAAAACGACTTGCAGAACCAAATACCTGAGCTTTTGTTTTTGTTGTATTTATTTTCGTCTATGCTTCTATCCAGAAGACAATTAACACTTCGTCGTCGGGGATATCAATTCACCGAATTTCTAGTTGATATATATGTATTTTGGGGTTTCTGCGTTAAAAATTGTTTTACCTCAAATTACAGCAGAACGACCCCAAAATACATAGATAGTAAATCACCATTTTATGATGATTTACTTGATTTATTAAAACTTTTTTAAAATAGGGGTAGTGAAGATTGCAAGTTTTTTTTCCCCATAGTTTAACCCGTAGTTTCACTGTCTTATATACCCGTCAGGGAGACCAAAAACTTCACCGATTGGTTGATATAAATAGACACTTATCACATGAGCTTCACCGATTGGTTGATATAAATAGACGCTTATCACATGAGCTTCACCGATTGGTTGATATAAATAGACGCTTATCACATGAGCTATAAATAAACATTACATCATAATACATGTGACAATAACCACGTAACCTTACTACTACACAAAGCTCAAAATCTAGAACATTCTTATTCTGAAATATAAATAGACGTTTATCATATAAGGCCTAACATGTGTAATTTTGATAACTATGGAAAAAAAACACTTGCATCTCCACTACCCCTATTTTAAAAAAGTTTTAATAAATCAAGTAAATCACCATAAAATGGTGATTTATTATCTATGTATTTTGGGGTCGTTCTGCTGTAATTTGAGGTAAAAAAAAAATTAACGCAGAAACCCCAAAATATATATATATAGTTGTGTTTGGTTTTAACGCCATTTATCAACATTTTTTCAGTCATTTTCGGTCAGTCATCTTAACCATGATTTCTGTTACCAGTACTAACCAACATTCTGCAAGTAACTGGAAATTTTTCCATTTGTCCATTTTGTACTCTACTAATAGTTGGCGTAATTGTGATTGTAAGGACCACTTGGATCCTAATAAATAGGAAAGAATGGATATTTCTGTTGGAAGAAACTTAATACAATGTTCGCCTAGTATTCTCACATGCATTGTTATAAGAAAACATTATCTATATGAAAAGATACACGCGTCAAATTAAACTGAATAAAACAAAATATCTTCTTCATGTTTATGATGTCTAGGAAATCATGACTATTTCGTTTGTTGATGAAGTGGATTAGAGGACTAGTTCTTTAGAAATAAATGACGAGATTTGAAACAATGCAACAGGTAAAACGATTTTCCCGATTTCCCTTTGAATTATTTATATTGAGATCGTTAAATCGTAGCAACGTAATAACAATTCGTACACACGGGATAATAATTCGTGTGCACGAAATAATAATTCATACGCACGAAAAAATAAATCGTGCGCACAAAATAGTGAATCGTGCCCACGAGGTCATTTAGAGCTAGTCGGTGACCTGAACGCCATTTGTGGAATTGATACCCCTCCCCAATGAGTTGTTTACCCCTCCCCATTGAGTAATGATACCTCCTCTCCATTGAATATTAATACTAGTACCCTCACGCTTTGGAGTATTGATACTCCCTTCACAATCAGTATTAATATCCCCTCCCAAATGAGTATTGATACCCATTCCGCATTTAGTATTGATACCCGCTCCCGATTGAGTAGTAATACCCCCTCCGACTGAGTTTTGATACACCCTCCCCAACGCCCCCGCTATTGAGTATTGATACTAACTCCACAATCAGTATTGAATATAGATACTCCCTCCCCATTGAGTTTTGATAACCCCTCCGTATTGAGTATTGATACCCCACGCTATTGAGTTTTGATACCTCTCCCCATTGAATGTTGATACCCTCTCCATTAAGTATTGATACCCCATTCACATACATCCTGAGATGTTTCTTATTGTGTATTTTATATAGCTTTACAACAACATCTTAGTGTTTCTTTTGTTATTTTCTCTGGATGTGGACTTTATTGTCAGAGAATTTTGATGGGATGTAGTTTTGTTTACAACTGTCTTGTCTATTTGGGCGCTGAAGACAGAATAATAGCGAGGATTGTGTACACACAAAATTGATGCAGGTCAACTTGTATGCCTTATTGCCTACTGACCGTTCCAAGTTGGTAACCCTGTCTTCACCACCTTTTCTGTTGTATTTTGTCTTTTTTATTGTATAATTAAATGTTGCTCCTTGTTTGTAGTAAGGTGCGGACCAACGATGCCACTGCGTTTGGAAGATGCGGTTTCTATAGGACCCCATATCTCATTTTATAAGTACTCAGTTTGGAAGGGGTATTAATACTAAATGGGGAGGGGTATAAGTACTCATTGGGGAGGGGTTATAAATTCAATACTCAATAGAGGGGTATCAATACTCAACTGGGAGGTTTTATAGGTTCTGAATGTGGAGGGCGTATCGATACTCAATGAGGAGAGGTATCGCTTCCAAAGGTGGCAAATTATCTCGTGCGCACGTAATTAATATTATCTCAAAGGCATGACATATTTGTTCACACTTGCTCTTCCGTGCTTCCGTAGATAACCATGTATACATGTATACATATATGCACATATGTATGCACATGCACATATGGCCGATATTTCTAGCATTTAAGAGTCACTTATTCAGCGATTATCTTATTAAGTTAATACGATAATCGCTGGATTAGTGACGCTAATAGTTAGTGGCCAATAGACTTATGCATCGAAATAATCCTAAATGGTGACTTCATTTTCCAACAACTTAAGAATAACGGTATTATATATTAACAGATTTCGCCTTGAAAGAAATATAAAAAGATCGGACAGGGAAAGTAGCATTCAGTCAACCACAAAACACAGAAACAAACACGCAAACAGACAAACAAGAAGGCAAAAGTAATAATAAAAGCAAACGACATCACAAAAACAAAAGGGTTGACAATAGGGCTACCGCCTTGGAACTTTGTTTCTGATGCTATCCTTTAAATTAAAGTGGCTGTGCTCTTCGCAGTATAGTACGTGTATGCGTACGCCTAAACAAGAATAATTTCATAAATAATAAAAGATGTCATGAGTATATAGCTATTTATGCAGAAATGTTTGCTGCAATGTTCTTGTTTTCTTACGAAACATGACTATTTCTTTTTTGGAATAACGTAAACAATGGGCCATTGCTTACAATGTAAGCACAAACTGAAATGTTTTATTATTGGATACAATTGAAACTTAGATTCATATGCCAATAAACATATCTTTTGAATATGTTGTAATAGCCTAAATATCACCCATGTCTGTGTGTATGCATACATATTCGTTACCAAGAAGAGCATAGACCCTTGAAGATATCCACGACTGTGAAGGCCGTATGAACCACAATCATCCATCTCGATAATTTTGTTTAATAGACTATCGGAAAGATTTATTTTCAGATCACAATTTTAAGTTTGTCATTTAATTCTGATGATTTAACGTTAATTATATATACTAGACTTATTGGACAAGTGTATAAGCATTTGATAATGCTATTTTAGCAACAACAAAAATGAAATAGGTACTCATATTGGTACTCATACTCAAAAAAGCTGTGTACAAAATTAGGACCAAAGAGTGTTTCAATTTTACCGTTTTCACCTCAACTGCACGTTGGCCATACCATACATAACTTTTTCGAACGAGTTTACGCCAAAGATTAATCAACAAAGCGCCGGATCCATGTATGTTTTTGCTTCATAACTTTTTTAACATTTCACGAATTGTGTACAACTAAAGAACACATATCCTACTACTTAGTGAGCTATTTCCTTCGCCGCAAAAGACAATTCAATTCCTCCAATACTTTCTGAGATTATCCATCCCAACATGTACAAGGGCATACGCTTTCTGTCATTCCTAAGACTTCGGAAAGCCTTATCTCAGAAAGTATTGAAGGAATCGAATTGTCTGTAACTTACTTTGTAACGATATGAATGCTTCATCTGAATGAAATTCATCCAACATTAAGAAATTATAGATGATGCAAATAATTTCAAAATCCAGCGCTTTGTTGTTTTTCGCGATGAGTCCGATAAAAAAATAACGTAGTTTCGCCACCGTGGTCTATGCATAGTCATGCTAGGTAAAAGGTAATATTAGTTGTTACATGTAAGTATTATCATGATAAAGGCATGTTTAAATGTGTTAGTGTTATCATTTTAAAGGCATGTTTAAATGTAAGTCCAGTCCTAGAATTCACCAACGATTCTTCAGAGTATTCTTAGACTTGGGCTCAGATTTCGTTCGAAAATATTCCTATGACCATCACAGATTAACAATCGTATACAGTTGCTATTCATTAGTATTAATCATATCTATACATAGACACTTGCTATGAATATTTATCATTGAAACTTACAAAAAAACAATCGTGATTGAAATCTGCATACTTGGGCTTAAGTCTAAGAATCCATGCCTAGAATTCACCAACTATTCTTGAGAATCACTATTTTCGAGAATAGTTGGTGAATTCTAGGCATGGATTATTCTATGAGAAATTGTGGTTGGTTTGGCTAAATATGGCATATAACTACACTTCATTTCTACATTTGCCATATCACTTGCTTGACTCGGAACAAGTTATGCCACTGACAACTGACATGGGGAAGATAGAGTATTGCTAATAGTTGGCTGTTGTATGCATTTGACTGTATGGGAGAGTGTGCTTGTGGCGGGTTATATTTTGCGGAATACTCAACATATGGGAGCAGTATTTATATAGAAATTAAAGCATGCACCCTTTTGCAAAGCATTACTAGGTTTTCAAAAAAACGCCAACCTAAATCATTTGGAATTTTAGTAACGCTTTCTTAAAGTAGCTATCCCGCGCTAACAACAACCAACTTTTACAACATATTATGTTTACCATTTCTAAACCTACTGACAACAAGGTATACATATAGATTGCATATTTTGAGAATTCAAACTCTACAGGACGCAAAACAAATTGCTTTAAACAGCCAAGCCAAACCCAAAACGGGAGCGTCGAGTTAAGAGTTACCAACTCATAATTCAGTTTACACTTATTCAAACACGGGTATTTTAAGAACCCGTTAATAAACCTGTACTATTAATTTGCACATATACATCATTATATGACCTGAACACATGGACAGAGTTTTGATAAATGGTTTTGTAATGTAATTTTGTCATTGTTTGGCGGTTAGTTTTTTAAATTGAGTAGTTATTAGTAATCCATATTGCAGCTGTACATTAGACCATGTCGTCGTTATGTATAATATTGTTTTGGATTAATGGACTTAATTTAAAACTCCCGCCAACAACAGCCAAATTGTACAACTTAAGTAAATCGTTTCTAAACCTACGGACGACGAGGTACATATATAACTTACATATTTTGAAAATTCAAACTCCATAGACACAATATAAAAGGCTTTTACTAGCCACGCCAAACCCAAAACATGGAGTATCGAATTAAGAGTATTTATTCAAGAAATGTAATGAACAATGTTTCAATGGTACATGAACAGGATTTACCATTGAAACATTGTTCATTACATTTCTTGAATAAATACTGTTTAAACCAATTAATCATGTATATGTGCCAAATAAAAGTAAAGGTTTATTCACGGTTTCTTAAAATACCATTGATTAAATATGCGTAAAATAATTATGAGTTGGTAACTCTTAATTCGATACATGATTAATTGACCTGAACACCTGATAGATACTTTAAAGGTGAAATATAGCGTGTCTTTTGAGCATATATTCTGAAATTTATGTATATAATATTCAATCTGTTAAATATTACACTTATTGGTTGTCCCGTTTTCTCACAGTAGCCAATTTTATCTAATAGCGCACACGCTTCGAGTTTCGCCCTTTTTGAAGACAGGTAAGTGTCACGTGATCCTGTGACGTCATTGGTACCAAACGATTAGCGGTGTCGCATTGAGTTGTATAGTATTGTCTATGTAGGATTAAGTTTTATGGTACGTGTTAAGAATGCCGTGTGCTGTAGCTGGGTGTCAAAGTGTGCATAAAAAGGACAATCTAATAACATCAGTTTTTTTCGTTTTCCTAATCAGGTTAATGATAGATTAAGATTTGAAGTGTAGGTGGACCGCTGACGACGAAAATCGCCCGTCGCGTCAAAAAAATGGGAACCTTCGAAAGACGCGCGAGTTTGTAGTAAACACTTTTAGTTGGATTCGTGGGAAGTCCATCCTTTGATTTCATTTTCATTGCATTTGGAGGACAAACGGCCATGCAGATTAAAAACAACAGCGATACCAACAACATTTTCTTACAAAAATGAGAAGTGCCTAACCCCGCCGTCTCCGAGCAAGTTTTATTCGCCCGGCGTTGAGGAAGAAATTATTAAATGAGGTAGGATAGAAGTTTTTGTTCAGTTATCTTAGCAATTCCTCGGGTATGTGTATGATAAATTGTAGAAAGGTATATAGTCTTAGATCTGTACATCGTAATTGTTTAGCTGTTGAATTAGATGCATGCGTCTTACGTGAACGGCGCTAATATAATGTAGCCGTCTTTTTCAAAAGATTGCTAAAAAGGTTAAGCATATAAATGTAAATGAATTCGGTGAAATAAACACTGTGTCGTTGTTTCAATATATATTTTGTAGTATTTTTGTTTTTGTTTTTGTTTTAAATTATACACCTTCTTCTTCCAATAGTGTTATAGATTTATATAGAGTTATATATCGGTCTCTGGATTTGAAAATAATGACAAAATGTTTCATGGATGTCTATTAAAAGGCAGAAAATTTATAATGTTACTAGCTATTATATTAGTTCAGTAATGTTGCATGGCAAAACAACAACAATAACGGCTTTTACCTTATGCAGTAAGTAAACTAAGTGCTTTACAAGCATATATATATACTTTATATTCTAGGTCTGTTTTTTCGATCTCTACATGTACATAATACATAATGTCGTGCTCATAATACATTTGACTATATTATTTAGACCATAGTATTTTTCGCTCTTCGTGCGCGATGAACTAGTTTCTCACGCATCATATATCCGTCTTGTGCAATACGCGGCTCGCCGCGGCGGTATTGCACCGCTCACGGCATTGCAATATACAGGAAATGAAGGCATATCATAAAACTACGTTTCCTTAAATGGTGCGTGATTTTGTCATATACCGACGTATGTACCCTGATTAGGCTGATTAGGCTGTACTTCAATAGGGCACCGCAAAAGTTGATTAGTCGGTGTTTGGTATATTGTTAGTTGGGGGCACGTGGATACTGCCAATCCGAATCTCATACACCACTATAGAGCGTTTGGAGGCGGCGGGACTTATGGTATATAGAATACTATAGAAATTAGATGCTGTTTCATTTATTTTTTTATTGATCAATTATACTTACTAGACTCTAAATATATTTTTTCAATTGCAAAAATAAAGTCCTTATAATCCGACGCTCGTATTAATGTACAAGTATTAGACCCAATCGTGCAAACTCGCTCATTTCCGTAGATCATCGGAAATATTTTGGAAAAATAATAAAATAAAAAATGGTTGAGGCAGTTCCGATTGGTATTAGACCATGTCCATTCATTCGGAATATACTGCATTTCGCGCTTAGTGTAAATGTACCGAGATATTGCAGCGTTGCTGGTGACTTACAGTCAGAAATTCGATGAAAACAATGCCAACACGACCAAGCTCTTCATTTGCACCTGCACCGCGTTCAACTTCCTCGTCGTTTGATGAATCCGAGGTATTTTCATCCTCAGACATGAATTATGGCTCAAAATCGTAAGGTTGCACATTGTGCAACTGTCTTATCATGGGAATTCATCTAACTCCGCATCATAGTCGCTTAATTCCGACATTTTCACACACACTTTACTGTTTTTGCGTGCTTTCCCTATGTACAAATGGTTTCGTTTTGTTCCCAATGACGTCACTTTCGGTTTTGCGAGGAAGAGTTTTCCCCCTTTGATTTTTTTCAATTTTTTAGCGAAGCCTGTTTGTCTTTTCGGTTTTTATCTTTAAAAACATATTTTCACTAAACATACATCAATAGCATAGTAAACATCGTATTTATAATGATATTTAATAAGTAAAAACATATCAACAACGGATTTGTTGATTTAGGGCAAATTTCATCTTTAAGTAGACTTATCCAGTTGGGGCCTTACCATACATGTGTATGCATGTGCTTTTACGTGTTGATGTTTTGTTTATCCTTTAAACCCATGTGTTTCTTCCGGCTCATGCCATTGCTAATGGCAACAACAATGTATTTTGCATGGGCTGTTTGCTGCAGTACTGGCCATGTAGAGTATAGGAAGCAATATGAGGATTGACTGGTAAAGCATTGACTCTGATGCAATACCTGGATTAAAATCCGTCCCCAATGTGTTCTCGTTGTTGAAAAGTATCCAGGCCCCAAGTTCACAAAAGTATCGAGGCCCCAAGTTCACAATCAAACTGTCATAGTTCATGCTCAAGGTAAAAACTATTATTTTCAATCATATGTAGTCGACTTGGAATTACTATGGTCCTATAGAAATCACAGCAAACAAACGCAATGGTACCACCGTACAATAAACAAACGCTTGTAGTAGAGCGTTGGACCCATGATCGAAAAGTCCCCCGCCATGACCATATGTGTTATGTCTCTGAGCGAGACACTTTATGTTCATTTGCTTAACACTGGTTCTACCCAGGAAGACATCGAGAGTGATTAAAATAAGTTCAGAGAGCGTTTGTTACAATCTCCACTTCAGAGTATGCCCCCTAACGCCGTGTTGGTCAGTTTGAAAGACAGTTAAGATAACTTACCTTATCAAACGCGTTATTAAAATCTAGCAATACCAAATCTGTTTGTCATGGTCGCGGGGACTATACATCAAAAAACGGAAACAAAATGCCTTAAAACGCATTTCTAAATATATTGAGTATATGTAAGTGTTATGATGGCAGACACACAGGTGGAGTTGGGGTAATATGATATAACCAAAAGGCGCATAGCGTCTGTGGTAAGAAATACCCGTTGTATATTATCCTTATTATATTATATTACCCAAATTATCTTCAAGCGGAGTCCTACTTATACTTGTTTGCAAAACGAAAATAACGAAATTTATATATTACACTTTTAGAAAGGTGTCCAGTGCTTATAACCAACATAGAGGTCGAGACGCGACCTAAGCGACATGTTCTGTGTGTGTGTGTGTGTGTGTGTGTGTGTGTGCGTGCGTGCGTGCGTGCGTGTGTTCAAAGAACTGGCCTTGGAATTTCTTACTTTGTATGCAATGATAATAATACCATCGGTCGATATGCGGTTTCTTATTACGAATGTTTTATCGTTTAAAATCCGATAGTATTGCTGAATGTTGTTTTCTGTGTGTCCAATCGGATCACTTCTTTGAGTACAACCTGAAGAAAACATATTAATATCTAGGAAATGTTGTAATGGCAACAATCGGTGACACTACTTAAATTTCTCCCCACAGAGTGTTTTTGTACGAACTGTGAAAATATTGCTATGAATGGGAATTAGACTTAACGAACTGTGTAAAGGATTTGAAACAAATGGTTAATATGATAAAGATACAGACTTTAGAACGAGGTTGGTGTCCACTATCTTCATTACAATGTGTTTATATAGACAGTAGAGGTATCTTTTTTCTTTTTCTTTTTTTATATATATTTCCGGCTCAAATGCCAGTGTCTGAGGCGGCTTGCAAAGAGTTAAGAATAGTTTTGTTACTACAACATTTAAAATCACTGCAAAGTAATTTGGTATTAGATATATGCAGTGACGTAATAAACCAATTCTTAAATCACTGATATATGTAAACCTAATGTTGCGTAAGCAGCACTATCAGTTCTATTATTACGACATATTTCTACGTTTAAATTTATCATCTGTAAGAGAATTCTATTTTTCAAAAATGTGAAGCACAACTCGGTTAAATGTCTCATATTACTCGGGGCTGAAAAAACATCGAATATATACATTTTAAAAGGTATGGTAGCTTATTAGTACAGTAGCATATCACAGTTCATTAAGAATTTACTATTGCTATTAATAAAAACAGCAAATTATATTGTTCAAATTGAAATGCAGCATTAAAAAGTTCATATATAACATCTACTCGATTTCAATCCACAAATGTGTTTCATCTTCGATTGTTGACTTGCTGCACACTTGGATTTTGTTCTAACGGCTATTTTCAATAACGTCCACATGTCCATTCTGAATGAATTTTTTCCAGTCTAAAATTGATTTGCTGCTGAAATACATTTATTAAATACATTTAAATAAAATTCACGAAAACGTTGCGTGGATTATTTTAATATAATGTTAACAGGCGACGACGAACTATTTTGGGCTTTCACTCAGGGCCCTATATGTCAGGGATATGAAACCACAGTATTAACGCTGTATTGTATTGAAATAACTTGTCGTCCAGGTAAGGCTATCGATTATACGCTGTAGTTATCGCTTTTCACTAGGCTTTTCGTGACGGGTTGCGAGAGACCTGGGTACGGCACACCCATATGCATTGCAAACAGACATTATATATTCACCTTTAATGGATTATTATATATTTTATATCACCAGAAAGTCAAATAAATAACCTTTCTAATGGTACAATTTTATCCCAAATAACGGTTAAATAAAGAGGCAATATCTCGAGATAGAAACGAACTAAAACGCATTTTTGTTTTCTTAACGCGTTTACGCAATTCGCCTTGCATCTTTTTTGTACAAGTATTATTTAATGAATATATAAATGATTTATATGATGAGAAAGCCAAACAAATCATCTTCCTAGTGATACTGTTGTATTTCGAATTACGATTAATTAAACACGAGAGATTGCCAGTTGAAAAAAGTTTCCTTCACAATATATGTTTTCTTAAATCAATTTCGCAATCACCGTGCTATTTTATGTTTTTTGTCGGTGTATAAATAAATTTTAATTAATATTTAAATGAGAGCCAAATAAATAATCGTCATCGTGATGGTGTTGATGCCTTCTCAAACAAGGAAAATCTCGAATCTACAAACAAAATATAACGCAAATATATATTTTAACAGCTGGAAAAATCTCTAGTTAATTAAAAATTAAAACGATTTTAGTTACGTTGTGCTACTTCGTTTGCATTGTGTGAAATAAAAACTCGCATGTTTAATGCTCTTGTCATAACTAACAATTGAGTACTAAACAAACACACAAGCACTTATAAATAAAGTTAAGACCGGCAAACAAGATAATTCGAAAAACGCATTATTATTATTGTTTGTTTCTTCTCGGTTTTAAAGTCGGCTAATTACTAAAGTCTTTTAATTATGGAAGAGCATTAACGCAAACATTCCAGCCATGTATAGTGTACACATGCGCATTTTAAACCAACACATGTCAATCCAGCCTTGTATAATGTTCACATGTACTCGTGTAACCCAACAAATGTAAACTTCAGGCTTGTAAACCAACATATGTAAACACGAGACATTTACATTGTACATATCTACCAATCTCTACCCAGAGTACACTCGTTCCTCATTTGACTCTGTCAACGTCAAAGGAAGTAGGGCGAACGGTTAGGTCACGTGATTATTCAAAAAAGTTGTGTTTATAATAAATCCTTTTGCGTGATCTGCAAAGATAAAATATAGACCTATATTAAATAATTTCAATTTTTATTTCTATGAGTTCATTTTTTTAAGTAATTTTCTGCTATCGAGCTTCGGTTTGAAATTTTTACATACTTTTCGATTGAGGAGACCTCAGTACGTATTATTTTTGTAGTAAAATAGTCCCGATTAATGAATTGTTTTCATACATTATTTCAAATTTTGCATCATCTAATTTGCAGATATTCTGAAAATTATATTTACACAAGAAATAAATAAGTTTCAGGCACACATTCCAATTTAACAGGTTTTACCAAAATCTTGTAATTTAGTAGTTAGCAGAGATATATGTGAGTGCAAGGATCTTTTGATTTTATCAACAAACAAAAAAAATTAATCTCCTAGAAATATAGAGTTTTAAATTACACCTCCATCAACCCACACACACCCTACTTCAACACTCCCAGATTCACGAACATCTCATGCATTATTTCACTCCGTCATATCCCGTCCTCATACAAACATTTTATCCGCACATCCATCAGGAACTGTTTCATTCGACGAAATGTTATCCCGAAAGTATACTCACACACCCACACTAAATTACACCTAAAATGCACCCCAACCTCGTCCACCAACCCCAGATCATATACATCTCCTCCGCCCAAAACCCCCTGGATTATTGTGTTCGTTGAACAGTGGAAATGTTCGTGTAACAGCTCGATTAGAAAAGCTATAGCAAAAATAACACAATCGGAACGGTTTTCCTGTCTTTTAAAATGCCCGGTGATTTGCCGGTTTTACTATCGCAGCTGCAAGTTTTCTGATAACATATTGATAATTACATTAAGTAGCCAACAATTATTGATATTCCTGGTCAGTATACCAGACCCTATTCCAGTCTACCGCCGCGAAGTGGCGGCGCCCCGCCTGATCCTCCGCCATTTAAACTTGTCCGTTTACCACCACCAATTGCATGTAAACCTCCGAGGTATGTAGTTCCTATAATAAAAAGTAATCCCTCCTTTTTTGATGGAAATGGGAATTATAAGTAGAGGAAAACTGCCCATTTCTTTTCGATTTTGTTGTTGTATGTATAAGAAGCGTATTAATAGGTTTTACTGGATCACTGATAAACATTTTCGAAATTTCGACTCTATGGTGGGAGTCAGTGGTGTTAGTAGGAGTCACTGGTTTAATGGTTACTTTGTTGGACTGTCACGCCGGCGGTCCGGGTTCGATTCCCGGCCGCAGCTGATTGATTTCCCGACTGGTGTTCAGTGCTTATAGGGTACTATTTAGCAGTATTAGCCTAGACTGGAAGCCGGGAGGTAAAACATGTAAAAAGACATCTGGCGTGGGCTTGACTGGAAATTTTCTTCCAATAAAAGGTCAAAAGTCTTCTAAGACTGTACTGTTGACCTAACCAAGGTGATGAAACAGCGATCATTTTCCAAAATGTTAAATAAAAACAACAGCGTTTTACATTTTAAAACTATGTACAGCGCTGATGGTTCTACGCTCTGGAGAAGAAGGCTGCCGAGGTGTCGTCTAGGGCAACCTTGAAGTCTTCTAAGGAGTTGATGTAGGTGATGGAGGTTGGTATGACATTCCACTCACGTATAGTGCGAGGGTAGAATGAGCACTTGTAGACATTTTGTGGGGCTGCTGGTTGATATAATCGTTGGCCGCCTCGGTTTCTTCGATCATTTTGGCGCAGTATGTTTGCTGGTGCCATATCTACAAGCCAATGCTGTATCTTGAAGAGCATTGCTAGTCTTTGCTTGCGTCTTCTTTCTCCAATGTATGCCAGCCAAGGTCACTGACCATTCTTTTCACGCAGTCTGGTGTCTTATCCCAATAGTTATTAAGGGTAAACATAGCTCCTCTACTCTGGACTTGTTCGTGTCTGTGTTCTTCCCCGGCCAAGTATGGATCCCATGCTTCTGTGGCATATTCTAAGGTTGGAAGTACAAGGGAGTTGTAGGTCCTCTCTCTGACCTCCCTGTCAGCTCTCTGACAACTGCACGTTGTATAGGTTTAGAAATCCAAGGGTCCTTGAAGCCTTGGCTGCTGTATTGTCCACTTGGGCCTTCCATGATAAATCTTCACGGATGGTGACTCCAAGGTATTTTGCACAATCCACTACTTCAAGTTCATGTCCATTTAGTATGTATGTAGGTTTACGTTGGAACCTCTTGTTATAGTTATTAGTACAAATATGGATAACCTGACATTTCTCAGGGTGAAAACTCATCTGCCATTTAGCCTCCCATTCTTTAAGAGAACCCAGGTCACGTTGCAGGGCCTCTGAGTCTTCTGTATACCTTATATACTTGTAAAGGAGTCCATCGTCGGCAAATAATCTAGTGTCCGAAACAGCAGACTCCGCTGGAAGGTCGTTTATAAACGCCAGGAATAAAAATGGCACCAGTACCCTTCCCTGTGTGACTCCCTATAATAACGCTTGCCTGTGCGGTTGTAGACCCCTCGATACGGACTTGTTGTTTCCTATAGCTGAGGAATGACTGGATCCACTGGAGGGTTTCGCCTCTCAATCCGTAATGTTCTAGCTTATGTAACAGTCGCTTATGCGGGACTTTATCAAACGCTTTGGAAAAATCAAGTAAAATAACATCTACCTGGTCTTTCCCAGAGCGTAATTGGCTGGCAATTCCTTGTATGATAGTGATCAGCTGCGTTTCACAGGGACGTTTCGATCTAAATCCATGTTGGTTGTCACAGAGGATGTTGTTTTACAGGAAGTGGGTTATGATGTTGCTGTGGACAATGTGTGTCAAGTCACTGATGTAAGGGAGACTGGTCTATAATTTCCGGCTTGATGTTTGTCGCCTTTCTTGAATAAAGGTATGATGTGAGCTTCTCTCTAGTCGTTAGGTACTTCGCCTGTGTTTAAAGGTGTCTGAAAAATCATGGAGAGAACAGGTGATATTTCTTTTGCTGCTACTATCAAAATGAATGTTGGGATTGAGTCAAGGTCTGCTGCTTTATGAGGGTTCAGGTCATGCAGAAGTTTGGCTACGACGCGTATTACAATCTTAATCCTCGGCATTGGTGTGTATGGGCTGGGCCCTTTGTCTGGCATGCAGTTGGTGTCTTCATGTGTATCGGCTTTTTTCCAGATGTAGATCTTCCTACCTGGGAGTCGAACTCGATGTGGTTGCTGTGCCGTGTCTAGTAACACTATATCGTGGTCACTGTTTAGGCCAATTGGAGGGAGTGGTTTGCAACGGATCTTATAGCTAGGCTGTGACGTAAATATTAGCGCTAGTGCAGCCTAGTGGGAAAATTAACTATCTGTTCCAAACTCATATCCATAGCAATATCAAGGAAGGTTTGGCTGACACTATGAGGATAATGAGTAGTTATAACTGTGTTGTTAATCCAGTCAACATCTGGAATGTTGAAATCTCCGGCGATTATGAATATCGCATTCTTGAAATTGGATTATACCCTAGTTGTTCCATCTATTCCTGGTTGGGACTTTCGTCGACTACCCACGTTAAATAAATGACCTTTTTATGCTTACACTTTGTGAGCAACTATCAATGAAAACAGCTGTACCCTTGACCTGTTTAGTAAACAAACAAGAACTTTCTTACATGTATTGTGATTCATGTATTGTGATCCCACCTTTTCTGGTGATTTTTCAAGTGGAACATTAGTTTTCTGTATGAAAATTACACTGCTGCATTATCCATACTTGAGTTGAAGTTGCAGCAAATCATTAATATGTGACATTTTAACATTGGTGTCTATGGGAAAAACAATTAGTGGTTTCATACCTCAAGGTAGTCTATTCTATTATATTCACTCAGAGAAGCGCAAAGGACCGTAATACAGTCTAAATTGCAAGATTGTGTTCTGCAGCCTACCCATATCCATAGCACTTGGCTCTTTGAGAATAATGACTATTTGTAATTGTGGTGTTAGTCCAGTCAACATCTGGAATGTTGAAATCTCCGGCGATTATGAATATAGCATTCTTGATTTTGTTCCATCCATTCCAGATGCCCTCCCAGGGGCGGGGAGGGGGACCTTGTTCCCCAGATCCCTTAAAGAAATGGCCATTGTTCCCCAGATCCCCAAAGTATTTGCCATTTGTTTCACAAAAGTATTTTGTCCATGTTCCCTGGATCCCTAAAAGTATTTACACTGTTCCTTAGGTACCCAAAAGTGTTCAACATAGTTCCCTAAAAGTACCAAATATTGTTCGCTTAATAACCCTTATACAAAACACATACTGTAGTCTTCTCTGGACTGCTTTTATCTTTTTGGGGGTTTTCTTAGCGATTTTGTTATATAGCCACAGTAACAGGTACACTTATAATGTTCAGATTCTTCGTATTGACGCATTTGGCTCCATTTTTTACATTTTCACAAAACAAATGGTGATGAAACAAGAGGTTCATGACCTTCAAACGCTCTCCTGAATGTCTGAACAGCTTAGCCTTGGAAAGGTATCATAACCTTTTACACGTGTGTCATTATTTGAAGGGGTGGTGTTTGTTAATCATTAAACATTACTTTTTTTTTTCATTTTATTTTCAATATTTCTCAAACGAAAATTATTTTTGTAACAGGGGTAACATTCCTGTAAAGTTTCATAACAATCCGTCAAGTAGTGTCAGAGGAGTAGTTGCCACAAGTTTTCCCTATCTGTGTAAACAAAAATGGCTGCCATGTTTAGGCCATCTTTAACGTCAAATTAAAACAAAATGCAGTAGTCGCCACAAAATTGTATATGTATGCCCCCGAAGGGAGGCATATAGTAGTCACACCGTCTGTCAGTCCGTCCATCCAATTCTGTCCGGTCAATAACTCCAACATTCCTGGACGGATTTTTAAATAACTTGTGGTCACCACAACAAGACGACATGAGGTGCGCAAAAATCCAGGTACGTGGCGCCAAGGTCAAGGTCAAACTTAGAGATCAAAGGTCAAATCCACTTCGGGGCCATTTGTCACTTACAGTGACATTTCTTGTTAAAATCTTCTTTTACCTGTGGTGGCCATCTTAAAGTTTCGGCCAACTTGATATTTACTTAGGACCAACTAGACATGAAGGGCAACATTCCTATACAGTTTTATGAAAATCTATAAAGTAGTGTCAGAGGAGTAGTCGTCACAAATTTTTCCTGTATATAAATCTATGCAAACAAAGATGTCCGCTAGCGACCTTGTTTGATATTGAATCAATATGAGTTTTGTTTAGGACCAACTACGTATCATGCCAACCAATTTGGTAGAGGTTTCAAATAAATAACCATTGAGAAGTAGTCACCACACAACTGTATTTTTCAAAATATATGTTTATCTATGGCGACAGTAGTATAGAAACGAGGGGTATCATCAGTGCAGTTTTCCCGTCAGGGTCTCCTATATGAAAAGTTGGCAAATTTGCATGTCGCGGTATGAAAATCAAGCTAGAATCACCAGGATAAACTGATCGAAAACAACAATCAGTTACAAGACGGGGTGACACTGTGCTGTCAAGCCCCACCAACAAATTTAAAACTTGTTTTGCAAACCCCTCTGAGAAAACTCCGCTGATACCCCTCGTTTCTATACTACTCATCGGAAAATTGATAAAATGATTTGACACTTTATCCCAACTAGATCCAAATCCAGCCGCTCTCCAAAGAAGTATAAGGGCCAGCCCGAACCTTCAGGAGAGCGCACTTATTTTATTTTCCAATTTTGGGTGAATCTACTTTTGGCGAAGTTTCCAAATCACACGACCCAAACCTCTTTAACGCATTTCTCCTTAAACGGTACCCAACTATTAAAATCCTCATTGTAACCCTTCAATTTGACTAATGCTTGTTTCTTTTTGTAATCACGTCGTATTATTTATTCAAACCTCAGGGGCGTACCTGGGCATACGCACTGACGCACGTGCGTACAGGCTATTAAAGAAGCAAACAAATAAAAAAGGCTGAAAATGCGAAAAATGCAATAAAAACTGAAGATATAGGGGGGTTAGGCACAGTTGTGAATCCAAAACTCGATGGTGCGTATACCTAAATTAGCCCCAGGAACGCCCCTGATCCTGAATATTTCTTGATCAGCTTTTAACATTTCCAATTCATAGAAGCTTCCATCAATGTTTTGGTTGTTCAAATCTTTTATTTTGTATGTCACAGGATTTTTATATTGAATTTCACTAATAAAAAATATTTCTTCGGTCCAATTTGGAGTATAACCTTTTTCAAACGTTCTTTTATATTTGCTAATTCTAACCTTGTCTTCTATTCTGAACTTTGGCAAAGCTTTATTAATTTTCATCTTTCCATACAAGTTGAAATACACAATTTCTTTATTTGTCTCATCACTGGCCTCAATCGGTGTCATTTTGATACTCCGATGTTTTGTATTATTGTATTTATCAACCATAGCCTGTAGCACGTCTAAATACGTATTTGTATTGTTTGCCGTGAAATATTTCCACATCCTCTCTTTCAATGTTTTATTAAATCGTTCAATTACTACAGCTTTTCCGAAATTAAACGTGTGATACATTTCGATATTATTATCAACAAGGAACTGCTTGAATATTTTATTGTAAAACTCCACACCCTGATCAACCAAGAGCAACTTGCATTCACGGCGCAGGGTGTTTCCCTCTATTAATAAGTGCAATACTAAGAGGTGCAGTTGTTGCAATTATTTATCTTGCAAGTCCACCATTAAATCAGATGTTAATGGTAGATTGTTTAATGTATGTCTAGCTTCAAATGTTGATTGACGTACTTCTCACGTCATTTATTTTCTGACTTGAAATGCACCAAGTTGTGGTATACAATATGTTGGACAAACAGGTCGATCCTTAAAAGTTCGATTTCGTGAACACAAATATAATGCAAGTAATCTTAAAAAGTTAAAAAATTACTTGTACCAACACTTTCGTCAGTCAGGTCATAATTTTAATAACGTAACTGTTCAACCGGTTGAATATATATATTTTGATAATGATGCTACTAAAAGCTTTAAAATAAAAGCTAGACATATTGCAGAACTTAAGTGGATGAAAAACCTACAGACACCTTATCCACTCGGCCTTAATGACAATATTTATCAAGAAGGAAATATTTCTAAAGATCCTAATATTGACATTTTTCTATATTTTCTATTCGTAAGCGTAAATCTAGGTCTCATGGTATTAGGCGTAATGGTAACATCAAACGTAAATCGCGAGTAATTATTTCTGTCGCTGATTTACATACTATTTTTAAACAGTCTGGAAAGCACTCTATGCTTTCACGGCTTACCTCTTTGTCCATTTCATCACTAAAGTTGATTGACGAGGAAGCCGACAAAATGTTCATTCGTACAGATCCCTTGTATAACGCTGCTTCCATAGTCCAAAGCTATACACAACATGTTCTCCGACCCCATATTGACAAGGAGTCTGATCACGTCAGGCATTTTCTAAAACTACTATATATTAATAAAGGTATTGATTTCATTGACATGCCTAGTATTTTTCGAGATACTCATGTAGTTGATTCTATCCAAAAATATTTCAAAAATTCCGAAAGTCCTGTAATTTGTTATAAGTATAAAAAGCCAATTAGAAATATTATTTTCAACTATAACAAAATAGTTTCTGACCTTGATATAGTACATAATACTCCTAAGGAATGTGAATGCAACATATCAAAATTTTGCTATGCTTCAGCAGGTCATGTCATCACTGGTAATTTTGATATTATTGATAAACTTATTCGGCATTTGTTTTCGAAAGGTCCTAAATATAGATTACCTTCAACTATTGATTTTAATGCCTGTCGTGCCCATATCGCCCACTCCATTGAAGATTTTAGTATCAAATGGTGTCGTAGAGAACATGCGGACCCAAACTTACTTTCTACTTGGAGAAAGTCAATTCTGAAAATTATAGATACACGTATTAACTTTTATAATGCTAAACCCTCTTTACTTCCTCCGAGACATAGGTTTTCCTTTCGTAATTTAAAATCTGGAATTCAGGAATTTCATAATAAATTTGTTTTAGTTCCTGCAGATAAAGCAGCTAATAATGTAATTATTGACGCCTACATTACGCCAATGTTTTATCTCTGGAACTCGGCAGCACCAATACGTATACTCCAGTTAATTCTACTGAGGCTGATGTTGTTTCCGCACATATCACTCGGTGCACTACTTTCAAGGCTGGTGTAAACGATAAGCAAAATAAACTGCCTACCATGTACTGGATTCCTAAATTACATAAAAATCCATATAAGGCTCGCTTTATTTCTAATTCTAGTGCCTGCACCACAACAAACATCTCCAAACTGTTAACTTCTTGTCTTACTGCCGTTAAAGATCACGTTAAACTATATTGTGATAAAACTTATGAAAACTCTGGGATTAATTTATTTTGGTCTATAAAAAATTCAGGAGACGTTCTGGATAAAATTTTCAATAAAGGTCAAGTTTCATCAATTAGCACTTATGACTTCTCTACACTATATACAACCTTACCACATCACCTTATTAAAGATAAGCTAATTTCTCTTATTCAAAAAACATTCGCTAGAGAAAATACTACATTTTTGGCATGTAATAATATTAAAGCGTTTTTTACTAACGGCAGTTTAGACAATTATACTATATGTGGAATTGCTATGAAGTTTGTGAAGCACTCATCTTCCTATTAGATAATATTTTCGTCAGGTATGGTACCACCGTTTATAGACAAATTGTTGGTATCCCTATGGGTACGAACTGTGCACCACTTGTCGCAGATCTGTTTTTATTTTGCTATGAAAAAGATTTCATGTTGAGTCTTTCACCAGATACCCAGACAGATGTTATTGAAGCCTTTAATGACACCTCTCGGTATCTGGATGACATACTGAACATTGACAACCCTTTCTTTCCATCTATGGTTGATAATATTTATCCTAAAGAAATTCAGGTTAATAAAGAAAATATATCTGATAATAACGCTTCTTTTCTTGATTTAGATCTCTCGATTCAATATGGTAAAATAATTAGCAAAATCTATGACAAGAGAGATGATTTTAATTTTGATATTGTTAATTATCCCCACTTGGATGGGGATGTTCCCCGAGCAACTTCTTATGGGGTGTATCTGTCTCAACTCATTCGTTTTTCTAGAGCTTGTACTCGAGTTGAGGACTTTAATATTCGTAATCTTTGTATAACTAAAAAGTTACTCAGTCAGGGTAACCGTTACCATAAACTTCGTAAAACCTTTGCAAAATTTTATTATCGTAACCCTGATCTTCTTTCTAAATATAAGAGTAATTTAAGGACTCTTCTGCGACAAGGACTATCACAACCTGACTTCTATGTTGATGTGATTTATAAACTTCGTAAGATTCTTGGTCATGATCACTTCCATACTATCTTTGTTAAACTTGTTAACAAGTTTATCAACAGAGGTTATGACCCTATCATTTTGCAACGTACTGCATGCTTGGTGGTGGACCCGTTTACAGTTCGCCACTATGCTTTCCTCTTTAATTGTACGATGACCGGACAGGCTATGGACCCTATGATGACGCCTACCTAAAGCCCATTGGGACGGTGGCGTTTGATGTTTGTCCATGATCTTTCTTGTCGTGCCCTTAATGATGTATTCTCTTACTGCTCTGGCTTCTGCCAAGTCAATGAGTACCTTAATTGTGGCTTTCTAGGCTATTTTTTTTTTGTATCATATTTACACGAGGATATTTGTGTTTTACTTATATTGACTATTGATGCTGCCTTGTTGGTTAGAGATTAGATCATGGCGGGGATTTCTTTATGTACACTGTTCTGTTTTAATGGGATGACAGTAGGGTAAGTGTGAGGTTTGGTGCACCCTAGAACCGGTTTAAACCCTCAGTGGCCTACTTTGCCACTGACCGTTCCAAAACGATTGCATATCAACCAAGTCAGCCGACCATATTTTATCTATTTCATTAACAATCACGCGGCGTTGAGTGAACTTTCTTCGTATAGGTTTATGAAGTTCATCGGCTAGCTTATCAGTCCATCTCAACGCCCTTTCTCGTTTTTCGCTCTCCAAGTCCTAGTTTATATTTTGCACTAATTACGGGCTCGACTATCAAATGCTTGGCCATTTTTTCTCCAGGTGATTTGGTTTGCTCGTTTTCAAACCAACCAGCATGTTTTTATCACACATTGATTTATTACTAGGATTTTCTTCATAACAATAATCATGATCTTTGCAAATAGCATCTGATTCATTTGAAGGTTCTCCACTATCAAGTGGGTATCCGGACCGCAATATTTATAACCAGGAAGTGTTAGCCCCTTTTTAGGCAACAAAGGGAGTAAAGCTTTATAAATATCAATACTCCCGCCTTGTATACTTTTAACAAATTGCGTTTTAGTAATACCACAAGAAGCGCATGTTGCTTTTAACATTATTCTACCATTTTTTGCTAAAATATATTGAGGATTAACATTTTAAGTAATTATCTTTTCTTTCACGCAGTAACTCATATATAATATATGATTAGACTAAACTTTGATTTTTAAAATATGATCGTATTATGTTTTCATTTTCCACAGGTTTGTATGGTTTTAGTATTTTATAAAGGACATCGTACAAACTGTTTCCTTCTTGCAACTTTTTGACAAAGTACAGACAGAAATATCCGCACAAGCCACTCGTTTTATCTTGATACTGGATGGTGTTGTATTTTATGTCGGGTATGTAATTTAAAACTTCTGTTGGTGGACTCAAGCCAAACGGATCAAAATAATACTCATTACAGTAACAAGTCCAGTGTGTACCAGGTCCATTATAATCATCAAGATTAATAATACCGCATTCGTGTTTATTATTTTTTTCCGGTAATTTCTTTTTGCTAAACATTCCCCTGAATTTCTGTATACCTAACCGCTTAACCCGCTTTATTATGTCTAAGTTCGAGATAGGCTCGTTTTTTAAAATTAACTTTTTTTTACGAATGGGATACTTTGTGTTTGTGATGTCGTTTGCATTTATTATTGCTTTTGCCTTCTTGTTTGTCTGTTTGGGTGTTTGTTTCTGTGTTTTGTGGTTGACTGTCCTCCTTGAATGCTACTTTCCCTGTCCGATCGTTTTATATTTCTTTCTATATGATCTAAATTGTGAATCTACTTGTAAACCTTTGCCTACTCTCAAGCCTTTCCCTTTTCTGCCCACTTGCAAACCTTTTCCCGTCAAACCACTAATATGAGATCCAATTTAAAGGTGAAATATGGCGTGTCTTTTGAGTATATATTCGGAAATATATATATATAATATACAATCTGTTCAAATCTTACACTTATTGGTTGTCCCGTTTCCTCACAGTAGCCAATTTTGTCTCATAGCGCACACGCTTCGAGTTTCGCCCTGGTAAGTGTCATGTGATCCTGTGACGTCATTGGTACCAAACGATTAGCCGTGTCGCATTGAGTTGTATAGTATTGTCTATGTAGGATTACATTTTATGGTACTTGTTAAAAATGCCGTGTGCTGTTGCTGGGTGAAAACGTTTGCATAAAGAAGGACAAGATAATAACCTAAGTTTCTTTCGTTTCCCTAATCGAGATAATGATATATTAGAACTGAAGTGTGGTTAGACCGTTACCGAAGAAAATCGCCCCACTCGTCGAGAAAGTGGGAACCTACGAAAGACGCGCGAGTTTGTAGCAAACATTTTGAGTTGACTTCGTGGGAAGTCCATCCTTTGGTTTCATTATCTTTGAATTTGGAGAACAAAAGGCCATGCATATTAAAAGCAACAGCGGTACCAACGATATTTGACTATAAAAATGAGAAGTGCATTACCCGCCGTCTCCAAGCAAGTTGTATTCGCCTATTCGACCGGCGTTGAGGAGGAAATTCATACATGAAGTAAGATTGAAATTTATGTTCAATTATCATAGTACCTCATCGGGTATACGTATGATAATTTGAAGAAAGGTGTATAGTCTTAGATCTTTATATACACCGTGAATGTTTAGCTGTTGAATAAGAAGCATGCGTCTTTACGTGAATCAATGAAGAGTTGACGGCGCCAATAATATGTAGCCGTCATTTTTTAAAATATTGTTAAGAACGTTCAGCATATAAATTTAAATGAATCCGGTGAAACAAACACTGTGTCTTTGTTCCCAAATTTTAATTTTAATAATTTTAAATTATAAACCCTTTCTGCCAATAGTGTTATAAATATATATTATTAACATATATAGGTCTATGGATTTGAAAAAAAATACAAAATGTTTCATGGATATCTATTACAAGGCAGAACCTTAATAATATTACTAGCTTTTATATTACTTCAGTAATGTTTTATGGCAAAACAACAACAATAACGCCTCTTAGTTCGTGCAATAAGTAAAACAAGTGTAATAGAATAATATACTTTATATTATGGTAATTGCATATGTTTGGTCTGTTTTCGATCTGTATATCAGGAGTAAGTATACATGAGTAAGTATACTTACTAACTGTCTATATCGTGCTCATAATACATTTGGCTATATTATTTAAATCATAGTATTTTTCTGTCTTTGTGCGCGACAATTAGAGCTCGCATATCATGTGATATATCCGTCTTGTGCAATACGCGTCTGCCCTCGGCGGTATTACACTGCTCAAGTAATTGCAATAAACAGGAAATATATCATAAAACTAGGTTTCCCTAAATGGTGCGTGCTTTTGTGATATACCGACGTATGTATCCTAATTAGGCTGTACTTCAATAGTGCACCTCAGTATTTGATTAGTCTGTATCGATATTTGGGGTCAGTGGAGACTAGAGAGCGTGTCATAATACAAACACCGCTCCTAGAGTGTTTGGTGTTAATGGCGACTTATGGCAAATATATAATACTATAGAAATTATATGCTGTTTCATTTATTATTGTTTTCATTAATTTTTTATCAATTATGGATAATATCTAATAAATATATTTGTTCCATATCTACTTATCGGCAAAAAAAAGCTGACGCTCGTATTTAGACCAGGTCCATTCATTCGGAATATACTACATTTCGCGGTTATTGTCTATGTACCAAGATATTGCAGTGTTGCGGGTGACTTACTGTCGATGAAAACAATGTTTACGTTGTTTTTTGTTTGTTGTTGCTGTCAGTGTATAAAGACACTATTTTGTTAGATTAGTGAATAGTGTAATGAACCGCTGAACGTAACGAATGACATGACACGATAGTCTTTACAAGCTCTCCATTTGTACCGCGTTCGACTTCATCATCAGTTGATGAATCCGATGTATTTACGTCCTCAGACACGTATTCTGGCTCAAAATCGTAAGGTTGCACATTGTGTAACCGTCTTATCACGGGCATTTCCTCTGACTCGGTATCATGATCGCTTAATTCTGGCATTTTCACACAAGGTATACTGTTTTGCGTTCAGTCCCAATGTAAACAAAAAATAGTTTGTTCCCAATGACGTCACTTCCGGTAATTCGCGCAAGAGTTTTTCCCCTTAGATTTTTTTCGATATTTTAGCAATGCCTGTTCGCCTGTTCGATTTTTATCTTTAAAAACATATTTTTACTGAACATACATCAATGGCATAGTAATAATCGTATTTATAATGATATTTAATACTTAAAAACATATCAAAAGCGGATTTGTTGATTTAGGACCAATTTCTGCTTTAAGGAATTCCTAATGATGCAAGCAATCCAAGAAATCCCCTGTCTTGTTGTTGATGTCTTGTCAGTTTAATAGGGCAGCAACCTTTTGACTTTATTATCTTTTGTCTTTGTGACAGTGTTAGCCCACTTGATTTAAGAAGTGCTTGTTTTTTGCCGCTAGGGATAGTTACCATTCCATTTCCGAATAGTTTACCGATTCCAGTACTTGCCAGACCACATACACTCTTGGTGAGATTTTATAATTTGATATTAAATGAGTACTACAGTGCAAATCCTTTTCAGACCGAATATCACATGGATATGCAAGCTAACACCCTGCTCCCTCGATCCCATCCCTTTTACACACAACTTTAAAGGGACGCACTGCAATCTTAAAACACGGGGAGACCCCTTAGATTTTCCACATAACTTCCATAATGTAATGCAAATCATTAATATTAATTATTATAATAGGTCAAAGCAAACTGATTTTACATATTACTAACTGATGAATATATTGCACCAATCATATATTTAAATACATGGTATAATAAACAAATGGTATAATAAGAAAGAAAATTTACAACTCAACATTTTGTTTAATTATATTCAAGCAGATTTAAAGTTAAAATGATGCTCGATTAATAAATCAAGCTGCTAATTTTACGCAGCATTTCACGTCGAACATATATGGCAAGCCAATTGTCCAATAATTACGTGAACTCAGGTTCAGGTTCACGGTCGAAAAACTAGGATTAACGATCGATAAACTAGGTTTTTCGAACGTAAAACCAGGTTTATCGAATACTAACCTATATTTTCGAGCGAAAACATAGGATAACGGTAAACCATAGTTTACGTTCGATAAACTAGGTTTCTCGATTGAACTAAGAATTTAGGTCGTTATCCTAAGTTCACGAGCGTGAAACTGTGTTTACGGGCGTGAACCTGGGTTCACGAGCGTGAACCCTAGTTTACGAACGTGGACTTATGTTTACGACCGGGAACTTTGATTACGACCGTGAACATGGGTTTACGATCGTGAACATAGGTTCACGCTCGTGAACATAGAATAACGACCGACAATCATAGATTTGTTCGAGAAACCTAGTTTATCGAACGTAAACCTAGGTTCACGTTCGTAAACAATGGTTCACGCTCGTCAACAAAGGTTCACGTTCGTAAACTATGGTTCACGCTCGTAAACATAGGTTCACGTCCGTAAACTATGGTTCACGGTCGTAAACCTAGGTTCACGTCCGTAAACTATGGTTCACGGTCGTAAACTATAGTTCACGTTCGTAAACTATGATTCACGGTCGTGATTGGCTATTCTCGTAAATCACAGATACCGGTCCGAAAGCATAGTTACAAGTCGATAAACCCGGTTTTACGAACGTGAACCTATGTTTACGAGCGTGAACCATAGTTTACGAGCCTAAACTATAGTTCACGGTTGTAAACATAGGTTTACGTCCGTAAACTGTGGTTCACGCTCGTAAACATAGGTTCACGTTCATAAACTATGGTTCACGATCGTAAACATAGGTTCACGGTCGTAAACATAGGTTCACGGTCGTGAACCCATGTTCACGCCCGAAATTCATAGTTGATTTGATAATCCTAATATATCGACCGTAAACCATGGTTTACGTTCGATAAACTAGGTTTCTCGATTGAACTAAGAATTTCGGTCGTTATCCTGGACAATTGGCCTGCCATAAACATAAGCTAAACAACAGAAGTAAACCAGCAGATAACGTCTGTGGCCACGATACGCCATTCAATGGTGAAGACCACATTGTTGTGATGTTTGGAGGGCTACATATTGAACTAGCAGCTATGAAAACACTAGGTGCCTGGTTGGAGGGCAATTATTGCCACATCTGGCAAAGCAGATTCGTTCCTTAAAGTCGTCATATATCACGAACACGACATGCACAGCAAGTCACTGCAAGCAGCTTGTACATTTTGATGACAAAGGCCTATGCGACCTACACTAGTTCTATGGGTGACCAGTGTTTAACCTTTAAATCATGGCAAGAGGAAAGAAAAAGAAAATAATCGCAGTTCCAGTATTACTTTGCAATTTGAATTGCTAGTATTTGTGTTCGTTAGATCCTTAAGAGAAGGGAATTTCAAGCTGTATATTGACTCACTAACCAGACTTATACCTTGTTTTATTTGCATTAGATCATAGCAATTACGCTAGATGGTTACCAGTGCATCTGCGGGACATGAATTGTTTGACAGAAAAGCACCCAGCTGTAGTCACAGAGTTTAACAAAAACAATTTTGTGATTCAGAAAACCCAGCAGGCCTTTTCATCAATTGTAATTGACCATGACCATGAGCAGAACAACAAATGTGTCAAAGATGATGGGGGATCAGTGGGCCTAAACAAGAACTGTTCATTATTTTCCCAACTCTATGTTTCCTGTCAAGTTCGTGATGGTGACATTGATGACATTTTTCGCCATGAAAACCAAAGATAACAAAGCTACCCCACATCTATCTCTAGCTTTGGTAAGTTGCGATCTGGAACAAAATCGGATTTGGTAACATGTCTGCAGAACCACTTCGATGGTGCAGCTATAGTTAACATGTTAAAACCTGGAGCAGCCAATACATTTGCAGATTACTCCAAGCAGGTATTCATTCCATTCATCAAAAGACAACTACAAAATACAAGCAGAGTATATATTGTCTGGGATCAGTATATCAAGGATAGCCGGCAATGACACGCAGTAAACGTGGTAACGGTGTACGTAAAAGAGTGCAGTCAGATTCAAATGTACCTGCAAATTGGAAATCATTCCTTCGAGTTGATGAATATAAGGTCGAACTATTTAGCTACCTAGCTACTGAATCTGTGTCAACCAAGGACAAAGATGTAATCTGCAATCCACCGAGAGAAGATGTACGTGATCTTTCGCCATGTACACATGAAGTGGCAGATACAAGGTTACTGTTGCATGTGAAAGACTTGTGGTAAACAAAACTACAAACGAGTGATTATCAGAACTGTTGATACTGATGTTCTTGATTTATCAATTGCTCTCTTCAGTGAGCTTTGTGTTAATGAGTTGTGGATTACATTTGGCACTGGGAAGCATTTTCGTTTCATATCTGCACATGGCATATCCGAATCCCTGGGTTCAGAAAAGTCAAAAGCATTGTCAGGTATGCACACTTTTACAGGCTTTGACCAAACTTCCTTTTTCAGTGATAAAGGAATCAAGTCGGCATTGGCAGTAAGCAGCATTTATCCAGATGTCACTGAAGCTTTTCATGTATTGGGCTGTACTCCTTCTTTGCAAGAGTTGGAAGAGAAGATGCCGATTCTGGAACGCTTTGTAGTTTTTTTGTACGACGGGACAAGCACGCGTGAAACATCAGATGAGGTACGAAAATATCTCTTCACAAAGAAAGGAAGGTCAATCGATTTAATACCACCAACATCTGCTGCTTTACTTCAACACACTAATGGAGTAGATACCACGATGTGCATTGTTGGGGTCAGTCCTTAGAATCAAGTGCTATTTCACCATGCACATGTCTTTGGGGCTGGCAGAGAACCCACGACCAGATCTGGGAACAATTGTGGACACTTCCTGAAGCTTCTAAAGCTTGCCAAGAACTACTAAGATGTGGATGTCAAACAGAACAGGGATGCAGAGGCCGATGTTAATGTGTAAAAGCGGCAATAATATGTACAGCACTATGTAGGTGTGGTGATTGTGAGAGAGACAACGATTAGCTTTAGGTACACAAAAAGATATCTTGCAACAATTTACACAATTTTTAAGTAGAGTATGTATGTATTATCGAACGTAGGATGATAATCATAAAGCTACATGTTCTGCATAGTTGTAACAAGACCACTTCGGACTATTCAACTAAGTGATAATTGAATATTAGTTCTCTTAAGGTGTGTAAGTTTGAAAAGCAGAATATGTGCAGGTTTGTTTTGAAAAATTGTGTAATGAAGAAATACTTTTCTTTCTAGTCGTTGTTTTAACACTTTAAATCAATACATTATGTACCCTTATACTATGTAAATGGTTAGACTTCGACCTTTCCTCTCCGATTGCAAAGGCCAAAAGAACTTGCATTAAAATAAAACTCTAACTTTTAAAAAAAACAGTTTTTCACTGGTTTTCGCACTTTAAGCCGCCATTTTGAATTTTTTCGTAATAGTTTTGACACCATAATAATATTATTTTAAGAAACCTTACATCTCACACCACTAAAATATGAACATTTGAGTTAAAATAGCCCATACCAAAAAAAAAAAAAAAAAAAAGAAAAGAAAAGAATAATCATATTATTTTAGCGGCCATCTTGTATTTGGCCATCTGTGATTTTTTTCGCTTGGCCCTATAGCCAAAAAATTTTAGTATTTTAAACTCTACCAGTGTGCCAAGTTTCATGCTTTTAACCCAAAGTGCACAATTTTTTCACGAAGGAGCTGCACGAATCTGTGATTTTGATATATTCACATCCAATCCATATCCGTTGGATTTAGCTTTGTTAATATTCTTAATCTGAGTAGCTGTCAACAACAAAGGAAAATCTCCAGTTAGTTGATTATTCTTTAGCCTGAGCGTTAATTCACTTTTGTTTTCATATGCTTTTTCCAGACTTCGTTTCTGGCCATCTGTCAAATCTATCGACTACTTTACGTAAGTCATATATATTATAAGTTAGATTAAACTATTACCAATTCATTTCCGACAGTATCAATAACTAGATCTTTTTCATAGAGAACCAGAGCATAAACTTTATCTAGCGGTAGGAAGGGTATTTAGTTTATATCTCAAATTTAGTTGTTTTGGATCAACACTGACCTCATTTCCCTTGTAAATCGAAATATATCATTCCGAAAAGATTTTTAAAATTAATCACATTGAGTAAAGTTCCAGTGTTTTTATCATTTTGCTTGTAAGAATAATTAATAACATCTCTGAATATTCTTACAATATTATCATAACTGTATACAGTTTCTGGATAATGTACACCGTTTCCAACTTCCAATCTAGCTGATTGTAAATAGCAATTAGCATCAGCAGCATTGAGCTTAAACGTATCCAAAAGATGAGGATTTTGTGCTTGAGAAGAACTCTCGTCTGACCTTTGCAGATAAACAAAAACATTTGGACTTTTAACTCCAGCCGTTATTCTAAATACTGATTCAGTTAGTTGGGAACTTCCGCTTTCTTGTATCATTTCACGAAGATAAGTCCATCTTGTTAACTTTTAACGTTAACAAATCTATGAAGATTATTTCCATCATAAACTGTTTTTCCATTTTGTTTAACTTGCATTTGAGCAATCAATGAAGCCGCATCGTTAATTAGAGCAATTTCATCAGCGGCTGCAAAAGCAGCTCCATCAGCAAGCTTGTTTACTTGAACTGATTTCAAAATATGCGTTATACCAATCAAAGTAAAAACTTCTATCATTTAACGTAAATTGATAGCCACTTTTCATTTGTCTAGTATTATCTCCTGGTCTAGTTATGGGGGTATCTAACTGAACAGGTACATGTTCATATCTAGTATTATATTTATCACTTCGAAACATCTATGTATACTAGTAATTAGATTAAATTAATCGTTTAATTCTCGCATGAATTCCTCGTCGGCATAGTAATCTGTTAATTTTTGCATTTACATCTTCTTCAATTATATTATCAGCCACAACATCTTTTGTGGCAGCTTTTGTAAGTTCTTTTAAAATTATCTCACCTTTTGGTTTAGGTTTAATAAACCAATTTATCAGCAGCCATTTTTCCTACATCATCCCCAAGTTTTTTATAACCACTCTCTATGATTTGTTTTCCAGCAGTTTCTAATGCTTTCTTGCCTGCTGTTTTTACAGACTCACTAAATATTTTTGATCCAACTTTTGAAAAAATATCAAATATACCAGCTCCAGATAATCTGTCAACTTCAGTATAGGTTCCCATACTAGTATCATAAACATTTTTTAATCGCGTCTTATAACATATGTTAGGTAAAACATAAGTTACTCAACTTGTATTACATTAATTCTTTCAAAACAAATCGAAATGATGTATGAACTCCGTTGAGATTAATAATTTTACCGGAGAAATGTAAATATTAATATCGTTAATGAACGTTTTGTTTACTCCACAGAACCCAACTCTTGTCGGTTCATCTCTGAAAGGATATGACCTCGTGAGGTCGGCTGTACTTATTTAATAAATAACATCCCCATATGATCCATCAACAATAGAATTACCTATCAAATCACAATGAATATATATATAAAGTATCAATAGAATTTGTTATATTTGGTACTACCGTCCCAAATCTAGTTTCTCTAATAACTGCACCTTTGTCAAATCCAATCAAAGTGTGAAAGTTTGAGTCTCTCAAATCAAGCATGAAATTATTATGAATGGTAGCTAAACATTTGAAACTTGATCAATCAAATTCAATTATTATTGGGACATGTGAGTCATCGGGTAAATCACCATTTACAGTCAAAGTTTCTTTTATATAATTATTGATATCAGCATAACTGTAATTTCCATTTGTAAAAATAATACTTTTCCAATCTGTCCTATTGTGATACCTTATCACTGTTATTAAAATCCTCGCTAATATTATACCAAGAGTAAGTCATAGAATTAATCGTATCGAGTCCAATACAATACTGTTTGTTCTTGTCTAATATCAATGGTCTGTCAATTGAATTGAATTGGATTTTATAGTCGCACCAACAGCTCAGGTCATATGGCGACTTTCCAGCTTCCACTGGTGGAGGAAGACCCCAGGTGCCCCTCCGGGCAATTTTCGTGCACGGGCGGGCACCTGGGTAGAACCACCGACGTTCCGCAAGCCAGCTGGATAGCTTCCTCACATAAGGATTCCTAGGCCCCTGAGGGATCGAACCTACAGCGGTGAGGGGCAAGTGATTGCAAGTCAGAGACTCTAACCACTCGGCCACGGACGCCCCACAATGGTCTGTCAAATACGGTTGTAAAATTACTCGGCGTGATAGAGCTATTAATTATTGAAGCTTTTTCTGATGATAATATAATTTGTTGTTCCATTATATATATAAGTAGATAAAATTAATTACCTATGTAAACATTTTAAAACTAGATTTTTCAAAACTTGGATAGTGCCACGTTGTATGTTTAATCCTATATAAAGTATGTTGCTTTTTGTGAGATCTAATTCAAATATTTCTCTCAATATTCCTTTGTTATGTTCTATTGTCGGATATAAGAACTTCTCCTGACCGCTAACAGCACCCAAATAAAAATTGTCTGCGTTCCACCCATAACCAACATCTTCCAGTTTGCATTGTCTATTTTTACTTCCAACTCATCAATTATACCAAGAAGTGCTGTATGCCGACTATCAGACTTTTGATTATGTTCTTTAAGAGAAACTATTTCATTATCAAAAGCTTTGCTCCTGTCATCCTGGACAGCTATAATGTGTCTAGAAACACCAGCAATAGCAGCCAAGAGTTCATTTTGTCAACCATTTTATTCAAAGCAGTCTCCAGTGACTTACCGTCAACCATTTTCTTTTTGATGTCTTCAAACTCTTTGTTGATATCGTCAACATTGGTGTTTATCTGTTCGTTTGATATTTTAATTTGAGTTATTTCTGTAGTAAAAACAGTTCTCATTTGCGTTGTAGCATCAGCAATAGCAGCTTCAAGTTCATTGTTATCAACCATTTGTTTATTGATTTCTTTAATTCGCTCAATAATACTTTCAACACCAACTGATATTTTTTCACCCAACTTTTTATAGAGATCGCTATCTTCCAATCCATCTTCTTTCTTTTCTAACTCTTTGAAAGTATCACCCAGAAGTTTTATTTCATCTTTCAAACCATTTTGGATTTTAATCATTTTCTCACGGTTTGTCTGTAATTGCTTTTGTATCAGACTTATTTTGTCACCAACACCTGTTGTTAAATTTTTCATCATGTCTGGAATTTTATCAATATTAAATCATATAATTTATGATCTTTGCTACTCTTCTCACAGTAAATTGCTTTGTTGCTACATCTTCTGCTTTTTCGGGATTGCCAATATTGATAATTATATTTTTATTCATGTCAAGATCTCTTCTCAAAACATTTTCCTGGTGTTTACCCTTGTGAAGATAATTAACCAAATTTTTTGGGTACTCAGACAGCACAATACCAAAATGTGTAATATTAACACTGCCTGTAGTAACTTTCTCGCCAAGATCATTAAAAAGTCCCATTATATAATATATATTAAATTAAATTTCGCTGTTGAAGTTTCTTTTGACCAACTTCCTAGGACGATCAAGATAAGAAAGTCATACTGTTTGTCAGTTGCTTTTCTGTACTGCTCTTTGCTAACACCTTGTTCGTTAGAAAGCATACCCAGCTCACGATTAACTGGAGTTGCGAAGAAGGTGTAGTGAGAACAGTTCAAAATGTCTTTGTGAGTTTTGTAGTAGGATTGTGACAAGTAAATCACGCAACAATTCTTATGCCTGCCTTGGATGAAATAATTGACAATATCATTTTGGTAAAACTCGCAAACATAATCGTCAAAAATAGCTATCTTTTGAGTATCAGTCTAAATCATTCACAGGGATAACTTGATCATTTGAGCACTCCAGTATATCTTCGATTCTTTTTTGATATATTTTCAAGTTTTTGTAATAAGATCATGTACTTTGACTGCTCCAAGTTTTTAGCAAACTAATAAATATTGTCATAGTAAACTAAAGGTTTCAGCAACAGGTGAACTAATGTGTTTGTCTTGCCAGATCCTGAATTACCGCATATAAACATTCTAAAACAACAGTCCGGCATGAAGTTCCATATCTGCTTGAAATTATCGTTTTCTGTTTTCATATCATAGTTTGGAATTTCCATTATAATAATACTTGGATAATACTTAACTAGTCTTAACTCATGTTATTTTATCTAACCCTATAGTATACATGTCTTTGTTAAAATGGAAAGAATTAGCGAATAAAATGCGAATATCGGATAATCTTGTTAAAGAATATGAAAATAAAGTTATGCAAAAAAGACTAGAAAGAGGAGCTAGCAAGGATTTATACCAAAAAATGCTCGAACCAGTAACTAGTAAAATAACAGTGCAAACAAGACAGCTAACTGAACATTTGGTTACCCTTCCAGAAATACGCCAACCGTTGGCTATACTTCCGTCTGCACTACCACCGCAATTAGCTGCCCCACCCGAGCGTGTAGCCATAGCACCACCACCGCCACCACCACAAGCACTCGTTTCTAGAGATAAAAAAAGCGGCTATCAAGCAAACCGTAGATCCTAAAGACCGAGCACCGCAGACTTATATGGAGGATCTAAAGCAGAAATTAACGTCTGGGATTAAATTAAAAAAAGCCTCAGAAAGAATGCTTGAACCAAAACCCGCCAAATCCGTGGAAGCATTATTTGAAAAATCAAGGAAAACGTGCTTCAATCGAGCCTGAGGAAGAAGAAGAGGAAGAGGAAGAAAAAGAATCGAAAGAAGAACCTTCTGTGAGGCCTAAGAAACCAACGTATAATGTTGACTTAGATGCTGGCATGGATAAAGAAGAACTTGATAAGTATGATTTGCCAGTTACAACTGAAATACCAGATATTATGGATGAGGATACTGATTATGAAAAGTATGTTAAAAAGGCTAAACAAACACGCAATGACTTGTCTATCAAGTTAAAAGCTCTAGACAAACGAATAGACAACCTTAGCAAAGAAAAGCTAGATGAAAGGTTTCAGAAATCGGCAACTACAAGAACTGATGATAAACTTAGAGAATTAATGGATAACCCTAAATTATGAAAGAAAACTTTAGCCCCGCTTAAAACTGAACGTGATGAGATGGCTAAGGATATAAAAGCTATAGCATTTTACATGCAAAGGTTACCAGAACGAGTTCGAGCAGCCAAAGAGACTACAAAAAATACTTCCGGTGAAGGTATGCAGCAGAAAAGAAATTCATACAAAATAAGCAAAGATGGTCACTACGGTATGCTTCAAATTGATATACCTAATCTTGTTGGTCATCACAAACTAATTGCTAGGCAAGTAGGGTCAGTTGTGCTGGATATGAAAGTAGATGGTGATTTTATAGACTTGGTGACAAAGCGTTACAACAATGGAAAAGCATACTCGAAGCTATCTCAAAATGCAATCAAGAAACTGACAGAATCATCTTATTTGCCGATTCATAAAGTTCTTCAAAGTACAAAAAGATTTTAGGGGGTTGCGCAGAATATTACAATAGTCCTGATGATCTGGTTAACGATCTAGAGTTAGTGTGTGGAAGTATTGAATCAGGGAATAATAGTCCACAGTTGACAAATAAAGGTATTACAGTCGAACTTCGATAGCTCGAACACCGGTGATTCGAATACCATCGGTAACTCGAACACATTTTCCGGGCCCGACACAACTCCTATATAATTCAATGTAATTTAACCTCGATTATTCGAATATTATTTCTCGAATACCCCGGCTCGCTCGAATACTTTTTACGGTCCGAAGATCCATTTTTGTGTGAATTTAAACCTCGCTTAATCGAAGGTGATGATCCGTTGCCATGCGACGTCGGCCATATTAGGCCTAATTGTAATCGACGCGTTTGTTTGTAGCAAGTTCGATCATAGTGCGAAAACAGATAAAGTTGGTTGTTAAAGGTGCGAACATTTATGATTGAAAAGCGATAATAGACAGATAAAAATCATGTTTAGTGAACTTCGTTTACTGTTAATTACAATAAATTAAACACGGTTGATTTTCTAATTAAATAATATACCGAAACGAGTCTTATCTTGTTCTCATTATTCGGACTTCCGGAATGTATGTTAAAATCTATTTTGTGATATTTCTTTAAATAAATGATAAAACAAACACATTATTGCAATTTTTCTTGTATGTTCAGTGTAACAATTACATGTTATATATCCGTTATGAGGTTTAAACAAACATGCATGAAGATAAAAAACATACCGAGAACGATACATCCCGTACACAAGTAACACTATTTCGGGTGGTACACAAATTCGGATAGATCTTTTGGTGTTTACCGTTACCTCGATGCCTCGAAGCCACCGATAGCTCGAACATATCCTATGGTCCCGCTGACTTCGAGCTATCGATGTTCGACTGTAGTATAATTGACGAGCTATTAAAAAATGATCATATATCAGCCGGAGAACATGAGCAGTTGTTTTCTAAATTTTTAATTAATTTAATTATTGTAATGAAAGAAATTAAAAGCAAGGAGGAATTAATTAGTTACTTGACTCGACAAGCGGCAGCATACAGGCTTAGTTACAAATTATGCGGTAGAATTAACACGGGGTTACAAATCACAAGTGGAATAATTGGTTGTACTGCCGCATTGGTATTAACCCCTGCAGTTTCATAGCTATTGTTGGAGCAATTCCCCCAATAATTGCGGTTTTGATGAACACAACTAAAATAGCAGAGAAAAAGGTTTTATTAAAATCATATCATAGGAGTTTCAAACAACTTCTTTCATAGGTACAAACATCTAATATGCCAGATGGGGAGATAATCTCATCATGCTTTTCTAAAATACTCCATCTGCAGCAAAATGATAGTTTTACTGAACCCCTGGAGAGGTATATTGAGAGGTATAAATTGAATGGTTACTAAGCATCCGTCAAAGTTAAATGGTTACTAGTTCTTTTTCAACTTGTTTCCATATAATAACGTACTTGTCTCTAGTAGCTTTTGTCTTAATTGGCTTTGTTTCTTTTTTTATTTCTAATAGCTTGAATATTTTCTGGAAAATATAATTAAATTTAATTACTCTTTTCCGGCCTCCTGCCTTATCTAAAAGTTTTCAATTTTGAAAAAAAAATCCTCACATCTCTGCTTATCTATTGGAGATAAATTATACTTTTCTAAAAGTTTTTCTAAATGATATCTTCTATGATAAACGCTCTTCTTGCGAACTCCCTGATTATCTGCAACAAGATCATATCCATTGTGAGTCCCACATTCGAAACAAATACGTTCTCTACGGTGTCCGGTTGGGGCCAGATGCAATGTCGCAGTCTCGTGGGCCACAATGCGACGCCCGACAACACGACATCGCGACATCGCGATACAACAATGCGACATTGCGACATTGCGATACGACATCGCAACATCGGGTCAATTATGTCGTGACGTCGTATCGCAATGTCGAGTTGTCGTATTGCAATGTCGCATTGTCGTATCGCGATGTCGCGTTATCGGGCGTCGCATTGTCGCCCACAACACTGGGACATTGTATCTGGCCTCAACCGGACACCGTAGTAATCTGCAACAAGATCATATCCATTGTGAGTCCCACATTCGAATCAAATACGTTCTCCGTTAAAAACTCTGCATGTGCTATTACAATTTGCACATGCATAGGTGCAGTTGTAGCAAAGTTTGTTCCCAACACAATCTTTACAGTGCGTCTTTTTGTCGACTATGTAAAACAAAAAGCAATTCATACAAAATTCAGAAGAATCAAAAACACTTAATAATCTCTTACAATATATACAGTTCATCATATAATATACTATTATTATTATTTATTTAATTAGGGCTTAAAAAAATAAGAATAATATAATATTATATGGTATACACAGATGACATAGAAAGTCTCAGGAAAGATTGCGAGAAGCCGGCTTTGTTGGTTGATTTTGAGGGTACAAATAAAATTGACAGAGAACTATTAATTTTTGTAAACTTCAAGGATTTGACTGAAAAGATTATAACTGACTCTCAAAAGATAAAACTCCCATGAAAAATAAGAAAACATGATATCAAAAGGGCAAGAAGCTAGTGCAACAAAAAGATCTCACTAGAGGCTTAACAGATATTAATTTCTTTAATTACTACTTTGCTGAGTTATAAAGGGAGGGAATTGATACTATTTTTTATGCCCGTTAAATTAATTAATTATAGCTTAAAGATTATTTTCTATGCACTTATTATATAACGAGTATAAAAGAAATTGAAAAATCTCCAAAACAATATAGTAAGTTTTTTTCTGTGGATATTGTACATGAAAACTGGCGCCTCGCTCAGCTTCATCTGACGCAAGAAACAGTCACAGAATTCCTCAAGATGGAATTAAAAACAACGGGTGGTTTTAAATTGAGAGTTAATTTGAAAATGACTTTCGCTAGATTGGGAGGAAACAAAAAGGAAGATTTCTATACTATATACAAAACAGCTTACTTCGTGTCAAAGGCAGCAATAATCTTAGGTGAAAACGATATCAGAGGAGCTTTAGATACAGCAACTGTTGAAAATATGAAAAGAATTAGAGAGTGGAAGGAGGGAGGAAGTAGTTGGGTAAATGATTCGGTAGTTGGGTAAATGATTCGGTAGATGCGCATTATATAAATAGGGTGAAGTATAAACCTTTGAGGGGTAGCTCTTATTTAAAGTTGCCAAAAGAACTTGCACATGCTAGAAAAGGCCTAATAAATATAAAAAATGAAAAAGATGATGAATGCTTCAGATGGTGCCATTTGGCATATAAATTTCAGGAAGCAGCAAATTTAGAAAGAATAACAAAGTACAAAAAGCACATTGTTGATCTTGATTACAGCGGAATTACATTTCCTGTAACATTAAAGCAAATCCCAAGAATAGAAAAAAATATATATATGTTTTAATATATTCGGATATGAAAAAGTGGGGTGTATCCTCTGTACAAAAACAGAGCTGAAGAAGAATGCGATATGCTTTTGATTGTTGAAGAAGAAAAAAAACATTATGTGTGGATAAAGGATTTTTATCGGTTAATGTTTAATCAGACATTATGCAAAGAAAAAATATGGTTTTGCAAAACATGCCTGCAATGCTTTACATTAGAAAAAGTCTTGGAAAAACATAAACCCGATTGTCTTTCTCTGAATGGCAAGCAAGCAATAAAAATGCCTTTTGCGAGTGAAAAGATTTTCTTTAAAAACTATGGTAGACAATTAATGGTTCCATTTGTTATATATGCCGACTTTTGTAATAATATAAAAGCGTTTTTTACTAACGGCAGTTTTGACAATTATACTATGTGGACTTTCTATGAAGTTTGTGAAGCACTCACCTTCCTATTAGATAATATTTTCGTCAGGTATGGAACCACCGATTATAGACAAATTGTTGGTATCCCTATGAGTACGAACTGTGCACCACTTGTCGCAGATTTGTTCTTATTTTGCTATGAAAGGGATTTCATGTTGAGTCTTTCACCAGATACCCAG
The DNA here is from genome assembly GCA_037043455.1 of Cyrtodaria siliqua. Taxonomy (NCBI): domain Eukaryota; kingdom Metazoa; phylum Mollusca; class Bivalvia; order Adapedonta; family Hiatellidae; genus Cyrtodaria; species Cyrtodaria siliqua. Next base: position 14,716 of record JAWPHD010006147.1, on the reverse strand, counting down.
GCAGATGTTATTGAAGCCTTTAATGACACCTCTCGGTATCTGGAAGACATAGTGAACATTGACAACCCTTTCTTTCCAACTATGGTTAATTATATTTATCCTAAAGAACTTCAGCTTAACAAAGCTAATATATCTGATAATAACGCTTCTTTTCTTGATTTAGATCTCTCGATTGAAAATGGTAAAATAATTAGCAAAATCTATGACAAGAGAGATGATTTTAATTTTGACTTTGTTAATTATCCCCACTTGGATGGGGATGTTCCCCGAGCAACTTCTTATGGGGTATATGTGTCTCAACTTATTCGTTTTTCTAGAGCTTGTACTCGAGGTGAGGACTTTAATATTCGTAATCTTTGTATAACTAAAAAGTTACTCAATCAGGGTTACCGTTACCATAAACTTCGTAAAACCTTTGCAAAATTTTATTATCGTAACCCTGATCTTCTTTCCAAATATAAAAGTAATTTAAGAACTCTTCTGCGACAAGGACTATCACAACCTGACTTCTATGGTTATGTGATTTATAAACTTCGTAAGATTCTAGGTCATGATCACTTTCATACTATCTTTGTTAAACTTGTTAAAAAGTTTATCAAAAGAGGTTATGACCCTATCATTTTGCAACGTACTGCATGCTTGGTGGTCGACCCTTTTACAGTTCGCCACTATGCTTTCCTCTTTAATTGTACGATGACCGGACAGGCTGTGGACCCTATGATGACGCCTACCTAAAGCCCATTGGGACGGTGGCGTTTGATGTTTGTCCATGATCTTTCTTGTCGTGCCCTTAATGGTTTATTCTCTTACTGCTCTGGCTTCTGCAAAGTCATTGAGTACCTTCATTGTGGCTTTCTAGGCTATTGTTTTTTTGTATTATATTTACACGAGCATATTTGTGTTTTACTTATATTGCCTATTGATGCTGCCTTGTTGGTTAGAGATTAGATCATGGCGGGGATTTCTTTATTTACACTGTCCTGTTTTAATGGGATGAAGTAGGGTAAGTGTGAGGTTTGGTGCACCCTAGAACCGGTTTAAACCCCCAGTGGCCTACTTTGCCACTGACCGTTCCAAGGCGGTAGCCCTATTGTCAACCCTGTTTGTGTTTGTGATGTCGTTTGCATTTATTATTGCTTTTGCCTTCTTGTTTGTCTGTTTGCGTGTTTGTTTCTGTGTTTTGTGGTTTACTGTCCTCCTTGAATGCTACTTTCCCTATCCGATCTTTTTATATTTCTTTTCGAAGCAATAACATAAAAAATCTCTTCAGCTACAAATAATCCAAAAAACTCGTAAACAAACGCATATCAACAACATACTGATTGTAGTTATGGATACAAGGTTGTCTGCTGCTATGATGACAAATATTCCAAGCCGGTTGTAACATACAGAGGACCAAATGCTGTTTATAAGTTTTTAGAACAAATGATAGAGGAAGTAAAATATTGTAAAAAAACGGCAAATACGTGTTTTAAGAAAGATTTGACAATGACAGCAAAAGAAGAAAATAATTTAGGGCAGCCGAGAAATGTCATATTTGTGATGAACGATATATGAGTCGACGTCTGATAGAGCAGTTAGAGATCATTGTCATATAACTGGGAAGTTTAGAGGAAGTGCTCATGATGCATGCAATCTCAGTTTCAAGAAATATAAAAAGATCGGACAGAGAAAGTAGCATTCAAGGAGGACAGTCAATCACAAAACACAGAAACAAACACGCAAACAGACAAACAAGAAGGCAAAAGTAATAATAAAAGCAAACGACATCACAAACACAAAAGGGTTGACAATAGGGCTACCGCCTTGGAACGGTCGGTGGCAAAGTAGGCCACTGGGGGTTTAAATCGGTTCTAGGGTGCACCAAACCTCACACTTACCCTTACTTCAAGTTGACTAAAAAGATACCTGTTGTGTTTCATAACTTGAAAGGCTATGACGTTCACTTTATAATGCAGCACATCGGAAAGTTTAAAAAAGCGATAAATGTTATACCAAATAACATGGAAAGGTATATGGCTTTCATGTTGGGACCAATTTGGTGTTTATATATAGTTTCCAATTTATGTCTCAGTCACTCGATAACTTGGTGAAAAACATTCCGTTGTTTAAATATATCTCTCAAGAATACTCTGATGAAAAGTTAGAACTGTTGAAGAGAAAAGGAGTTTACCCGTATGATCATATGGATAGCTTTGAATGCTTCAAGGAAAAACAATTGCCCGATAAGAAAACTTCTACGCTCAGTTAAATGATGCAAATATCTCAGATGAAGATTATGAGCATGCTAAAAAAAATATGGAAGACATTCAAGATCAAAAACATGGGGGAATATCATGATCTGTATTTGAAAAGCGATGTTTTGCTGCTAGCTGATGTTTTTGAGAACTTCGGAAAAATGTGCTTTGAGTATTACAAATTAGATCATTGTCATTACTGCAGTAGTCCCGGTTTATCTTGGGATGCCTGTTTGAAAATGACTGGGATTAAATTTGACTTGTTTACAGATATTGATCAATATATGTTTGTAGAAAAAGAAATGAGAGGTGGCGTGAGTTATATTTCGACTAGATATTCGAAAGCTAATAATAAGTATATGAAAAACTATGATAGTAGTAAACAGAGCAAGTATATACTGTATCTTGATGCTAACAACTTGTACGGGTGGGCGATGTGTCAGCCACTACCAACTGGTAATTTTAAATGGGTCGATTAATTTGAAGAAGGGAAATCAAACTATAGTGTTGAGTGTGATCTTGAATATCCAAAAGAGTTACATGATTTGCATAATGATTATCCTCTCGCTCCGGAAAGTTTAAATATAAAAGATGAGTGGTTGTCGGACTACTGCAAGAACTTGAAGAGTAAGTTTGATTTGGGAACAAGTAAAATAAGTAAACTTTTTACTACATTGAAGGATAATGAAAAATATATTACGCATTATAAAAAATTTAAGTTGTATGAAAGTTTGTGGCTGAAAGTGAAAAAGATACACAGGATACTCCAGTTTGACGAGTCTCAATGGTTGAACGTGTATATCGACTACAATACTACAAAAAGAACAGCTGGTAAAAATGCTTTTGAAAAAGATTTCTTCAAGCTTATGAATAATTCGGTTTTTGGCAAAACGATGGAAAACCTGAGAAAAAGAGTTAATGTTAAGCTGACGCATGATGAGGACGTTCTTTAGAAATATGCAGCAAGACCATCGTTTATTTCTTGTAAGATGTTTAGCGAAAACGTGTTTGCCATCAATAGGGTAAAAGAAAGACTTGTCTTAAATCGCCCTTGTTATGTTGGTATGTGTATTCTAGACTTATCAAAATACTTGATGTATGATTTCCACTACAATTATGCTAAAAACAAATACAATGAAAAAGTCAAATTATTGTTTACTGACACTGATTCTCTGTGCTATGAAATTAAAACAAAAGATGTGTTTGCTGATCTTTACAACGACAAAGTACTTTTTGTTAACAGTGATTATGATCCAAAAAGCGAGTTTTATTTCAGCGATAACAAAAAGGTTATTGGCAAGATGAAAGGTGAGGCTGTGGTGCGGTGATGGTAGAGTTTGTTGGATTGAGGAGTAAGTCATACTCATACATTTTGGCTGATAATACTGAAACAAAGAAATGCAAAGGTGTTAAAAAATGTGTTGTCAAAAAACAGATAACGCATGATAACTACAAAAATATTTTATTCACAGCGACAAAAGCTCATCAAAAAATGAAAGTTATCAGATCTAACAAACACAAGCTGGGCAGCTATGAAATTAATAAAAAAAGTTTGTCCGCATATGATGACAAAAGGTACATATTAGACAATGGTTGGGATACATTAGCATATAAATAGTAATTAAAATCAAATATAATATATTGCTTTATATATGGAACAAACATTTGTGGAAGAGATATGTGAAAAACTTGAGGAGATGAAAGGCAAATATAGAAAAGCATTGTTGGCATGCAAACAGGGTCGGGTGGAATATGATGTGATTCCTGCTCATTTTCTAGATACTAGGAAAAGTCAAATTAACAAGCGAAAACGATTACTATCGGAAATGGATTATTATCTAGAAAAACTTGAAAGAAATCTTTTCAATTTAAAACGCAAAATACGCAAATGCAGAAAAATGAAATATTCCAAGATCGAGTGTGATATGTTTAGTGATGACGAGGATGATTGCCCTGTTCCTTCTGATTTTGTTTAACAGCCAAGACTAAACCCGATAAAAAAATATACGGGAAGGCATTAAAGAAATAACGGAAATAAATAAAGACTGCAACCCAAACACGTTATGGGAAATAATGAAAGGATCGATTAGAAACGAAACTATAAAATATTGTTCAACTAAAAAGAAGAAAGATTTAAAAGAAGAGAAAAATATTACAGCGGAAATCGATAAAATAGAAAAAAAGCTAGCAGACGATATAAATAATAATGAATTATTAGAACTTTTAAATGTAGAAAAACAAAAGTTGAAGAAAATAATAAAAAAACATACAGATGGCATTTTTTAAAGGTCTAAGGCGCAATACATAGAAGGGGCAGGAGAAATACGAAATATTTCTCAAATTTAGAAAAGGAAACGCAGAAAGGAAAACAATTACAAGACTTATTAAAGATGATGCAGAAGTAACAGATTATAACGATATTTTGACAGAAACCAAGGATTATTGCGAAAAGTTATATAAACGAATTGAAACTATAGAATCAATGCGAAAAATATTTCCAAATGCAAATGTAGAAAAACTTAACGAAGAACAGAAACATATATGTGAAGGAAAACTAACCGAATTTGAGTGTGCTCATGCTCTTAAGGCAATGAAAAATAACAAAAGTCCAGAATTTGATGGAATTACAACCGAATTCTATAAAATATTCTGGAACGACATTCAACACATTTTTCATAACGTCAATAAATCACTCGTACGACACAGGAAGTTTAACTACATACAACGACAAGGAATTATTACATTGCTACCGAAAAAGGATAAAGAATTAACCAAGTTAGAAAACTGGCGACCGATAACGTTACTAAATATAGATTTAAAAATTGCAACAAAGTCAATAGCAAATCGTATTAAAAATGTTATTCCGTCTAATATAAGTTCAGCTCAAACAGGGTTCATACAAGGAAGGTATATCGGAGAAAATATAAGAATGCTTTTTGATGTACTAGTGTTTTTAAACGATAATGATAATACAGGCATTTTATTTTTTGCAGATTTTAGATTTTGAAAAAGCATTTGATAGCTTAAATCATGATTTTATCTTTAAGTGCTTAGAGTGTTTTAACTTCGGAGAATCTCTAGTAGGCTGGATAAGATTATTCTATAATAATATACAAAGTTGTGTTTCAAATAATGGTTACATGTCAGAAGGATTTACAGTACAACAGGGGGTAAGACGAGGATGCCCATTATTTCCAATTTTATTTATTATAGCTATTGAAATAGTGTCTATTGCAGTCGCCCAAGATGAAACTATTAATGGTATAAGAATTACAAACCAAGAACTTAAACAGACATACTTTGCTGATGTCGCTACTTTTATCACAGACGGGTCACGTAGATCTTTTGAAAAATTAATTAACGTTATAGAAGAATTTCGAGGAATTTGAGGTTTAAAACTTAATACAAAAAAGTCAACTGTTCTACGCGCAGGGTCTTTAGCTAAAAGTAATATCAAATTGTGTAAGAGTAAAAAGTTCATATGGACATCAGACAAAGCAACTACTTTAGGGATGGTTTTTACAAATAATAAAGGGAAAATGCATGAATATAACCTAGACCCAAATATAAAAGATTGTTATACGTTTCTTAATAGTTGGCGAAAGCACAATTTATCACTTTTGGGAAAAATTACAGTCATAAAAACGTTTGCTCTACCTAAACTCATATATCCACTATCAGTTCTTGAAAACCCACAAAAAGATATCATGAAAAAAATAACTCAAGCTACTTTCAGTTTCCTTTGGGACGATATACCAGATAAGATAAATAGATAAACCATTATACAAGATTATGAAAATGGAGGGCTTAAAATGATTAATATAGAGTTGTACCTTAATTCTTTAAAAGGCAGTTGGATTAAGAGAATTTTAGAAGATAGTAATAAAGGACATTGTAAAGAACTATATGTAAATGAAATAAATAAATTAGGAGAAAAACTGCTTTTTGAAGGTAATTTAAATACTACAGATGTAAAACGTTTAAAAATAAGGGGAACGTTTCTTACAGAAATAATAGAAAGTTGGGCATATGTGAATTTCAGACTACAGACAACATTTCCAAAGAGATAATATGGAACAATTCAGCAATTAAAATCAATGGCAAACCAACATATTTAAAAACATGGGAAAATCGTGGGATAAAATATATTGAACAGCTATACGATTATACAAATAAAAGATTTTTCACATTTCCTGAATTCAAACAAATTTATGATATTAGCGAAGTAGATTTTTTAAAATACCATTCACTTATTACAAGTATACCACCTGACTGGAAAGAAAAACTCAAGACAGAAGCAATAAACAACATGGAAAACATACATCAATCTTTAATAAACAAAGTTCTTGAAGGAAATAAGGTTAATGGATTAATATATAAATTACTAATAGAAAACGAATGTCAAAAAAGAATTAAAAAACCTCAGAGTAAATGGGAAGAAATATTTGAAAATGTAAAGTGGAAACAAATGTATTTAATACCTTTTCGATGTACTATAGATACGAAATTAAGAGCATTTCAGTATAAATATCTTACTCGAATTTTACCTTCCAATAAACTACTACACAAATGCAAGCTAGTGAATTCAAGTCTTTGTGACTTTTGCAACATGCACGTGGAAACGATTACACATCTCTTTTGGAATGTCATATAAGCCAGATATTTTGGTCACAATTACAACAAATTCTACAAAGCAAAGGGTTTCAAATTACTTTTGATTTAAAGACTGTATCATTTGGTTAAATACGTAAAAACAACAGAAACGCTAGTATTTTGAACTTTATTATTATTATTTCAAAATACTTTCTATACAGAAACAAGTATTATAAAACCATCCCTGATATTGAATGCCTTATGAGATATTTGCATTATAGGAGAGATATTGAGGAAATTATTGCATTTTCTAAGAACAAACTTGAACAACACAATGCCAAATGGAACTTTGTTGACATTTGAGAAATGAAATAGAGATAGAAGGTTAATTAGTAACGATCGCTTTCCATAGATCTACCTCTTACTATACTCATACTATACTCTTCTTTTTTACTATCTTTCTATCATCTACCTTTTTCTCCCTATATATTTCTATTAAAGCTAAACGTTTTCTTTTCAATACATTATATTGTAATTTATTGTTGAATATAATTTCATAATTATAGCTTTTGTACATTTTTGTATTGAAAAGAAATAAAATGTTAAAAACAAAAAAAGACTAAACCCGATGCCGTTTTGGGTCGAGTGATTTGGAAACTTCGCCAAAAATAGATTCAGCCAAAATCGGAAAATAAAATAATTTCGCTCTTCTGAAGGTTCGGGCTGGCCCTTATATTTCCTTGGAGAGCGGCTGGATTTGAATCTAGTTGGGATAAAGTGTCAAATCATATTATCAAGTATCCTATGAGCAGTATAGAAACGAGGGGTATCAGCGGAGTTTTCTCAGACGGATTTGCAAAACGAGTTTTAAATTTGTTGGTGGGGCTTGACAGCATAGTGTCACCCCGTCTTGGAACTGATTGTTGTTTTCGATCAGTTTATCCTGGTGATTTTAGCTTGTTTTTCATACAGCGACATGCAAATTTGCCAACTTGTCATATAGGAGACCCTGAGGGGAAAACTGCACTGATATCCCTCGTTTCTATACTACTGGCGGCCATCTTAAAATTTGGGCTTACTTGATTTTTACTTAGAACCAACTAGACATCAAGAGCAAATTGTTTGTGTAAAGTTTCATGACAATCTATTAAGAACTGTCCTATGCAACTATATGTAATCAAAGATGGCTATTGTCGGCCATGTTTGACATCGAATCGAAATGAATTTTGTTTAGATCCAACTACAGTCATTTTGATATAGGTTCAAAATTATACCACTTGTGGTTTTTGAGAAGTAGTGGCAACAAACTTTTATTTTTAAAATATATTTTTACCTACGGTGGCCATCCTGAATTTCTTGCAGACCTGACTTTTTACTCAGGATCAACTAGACACCAAGAGCAACGTTCATGTAAAGTTTCATGAAAGTTTCAGAGGAGTAGTCCCAATAGTTTTTCCTATATAACTCTATGCAAACACAGCGACAGCCGTACAAGGGGCACACAACGCATATACAAACTATCAGCTGCAAAGGACATATATAAGTTCTCCTTCTACCCTCGAACCATTAGGGCTGCCAACTATGGTCATAGACTCACTGACGATAAAATAGTTCCGAGCCAGGCTTACCACACTGACGGCTCCCCTCTTCTCCACCTACTAGATTCTTCCTGCCTTGTAAATATAGAGACGAAGTCGACTTTTTTACCGGTATTGCGCTAGTTTTACACAGGCCAATTACATTCTTTAAAGAATCAGTCGTTCAATTGAAAGAAGAAGAAGAAACAAAGATACTTGGCACTTCGAACTAGATATCAAAAGCAACATTCATGTAAAGTTCAAAAGCATGTTCACTGGCGGCCATGTTTAATATAGAATTTCACATCAACCTGAATTTTTGCTAGAATCAACTAGACCTTATGGGCAACATTTCTGTAAAGTTTCATGAAAATCCATTTAATAGTGTTAGAGGAGTAGTCGCCACAAACATTGTCATTGTTATGACCAGACGGACAGACAGACGAACGACGCACCACGGCATAAGCTCTGTCTAAAAATGGGCACACATGGCAACAAACGCAAATGTTCATCGCCGTGCAAACGCTTTCAGTTGAATAGGAAAGTTGTTATTCTCGGAAGTTAGAGCGTCCAGATGAGCGATGAGCACAAAAAGTAATAAAGTCATAAAAAGTAATACTGCATTCAAGCTACGAAAAGGGCCCGTTTTATGGAAAGTGCATCAATATTGTTTGGTTTTGGTGATTTAAATGTAAAGTTTGTGTAATTATACTAAGAATACACTAAATAAAAGATGAAAGAAAGTCTTAATTCCTCAAAATCTATCATAAAGTATGACAAACTAGTTTATAAATACGTCTGTATAGCGAATAAACTTACCAGCTACGAAAAGGGTCGTGTTATGGAATATGTTTCAGTAGTGTATGCTAACATGCATAAAAGAGAGTCTAAATTTCCCAAAAATCAACATAAAATATGGCATATAGTAATTGTTATACGATTCAACGATCCGGTCTGCGAAAAGGGCTAGGGCCAACGTGTTTAATGCATATTATCAGAATGATCACATTTCACATTGGCGTTAGTTTTGTATTATGCATCAAGTATTTATTTATTTATTTATTATAAATATGTTTATGTTGACAATGGTTCTACAAAAAGGACTATACCCTCATACGCAAAGGACATACACATGGTCTAATAAAATGATCCGTGATTTCCGACTTCACTACGAAAAGGGTCTGTAATTTCTTTCTTTCTTTTTTTTTAATATTGGCCTAAATTGATATCCATCGTAAAGGACTGTTAACTTGTACGAAAATGATATTCACATCTACGAAAAGGGACGCTGATCTACGATTTTACTACGAAAAGTTTTTGAAAGGCCGAAAGGCCACCTTTTTCTGATTTTTAGCTTTTGTGTTGTCGTGAAAAAATTCTAATTTAAAGAACAGTGAAATGTTGAAAAGCCGAAAGGCCACCTTTTTCTGATATTTAGTTTTAAAATGATCCGTGATTTCCGACTTCACTACGAAAAAGCGTCTGTAATTGTATTCAAGATAATTTGAATGACGACGATGCTTCGAAAGGACTATAACGGAAAGGGTCTGTAATTTCTTTCTTTCTTTTTTTTTTTAATATTGGCCTAAATTGATATCCATCGTAAAGGACTGTAAACATATACGAAAATGATATTCACATCTACGAAAAGGGACGCTGATCTACGATTTTACTATGAAAAAAATTTTGAAAGGCCGAAAGGCCATCTTTTTCTGATTTTTAGCTTTTGTGTTTGTCGTGAAAAAAATTCTAAGTCCGAGAAACATCGAAAATTTTCTAAGTCCGAGAACAGTGAAATGTTGAAAGGCCGAAAGGCCACCTTTTTCTGATATTTAGTTTTTTGCGCTTAATTTTCCTAAAAAAATATTCTAAGTCAGCAAACTTTCATCGAAAACTTCTAAGTCCGAGAAACATCGAAATTTTTCTAATTCCGAAAATTGTTGAAAAATTCAGTCAGAAAAATGTCTAAGTCCATTTAAGTGCATTTATAAAAGCTAGAAAAAAAGTTGGTCTGAGAAGTGTTAAAAACCAATGTCTAAGTCAGAGAACATTTAGCTCTAAGTTCAAGAAGCAATGAAAAATGTCTAAGTCTGATGTCTGTGTGTAAGGTTGAAATGCCTTTCAAAATGTGACCTGCTGGCAAAACTGGACCTGCTGGTAAAAAGTGGACTGAAAATGAGCCATATATGACATTTTCACACCTTTCTTTGATCCTTGATTAGATTATAGCACATGCATTAATTGATCGGTAATCGCCCTGGTATCACCCGCATGTTTGCCTTGATTGGGTTATCAAGGAGCATAAATTATCGACACTTACGTAATTATCACATATGTATGATAATGATATTCATTTTTCAATATATTTGAATCAAAAAACAGAAAACCAGCTTAATTAAAATAAAAAGAAAGCCGAACTTCGAAGTAAGTATAAATCTCCGAGTTTTTATTATTTTAGTCATTATTCTTTCATTGTCATAGCTATATGTGAGATATCATTTCATATTATTCAAAGGGTTATAATGTTGGAATTGCATGCGTGTTCAGTGTGTTCTGAGGAGTGCGATGACCACTGCATCTACTGTGAGGTCAGTGACACCACCATCAAGTTGAAATTAACATATACTCGGTAAAAAAACGTTTTGGACCAGGGTATATAAAGTCATATAAAAATAAAACTAGTGGACAGAATTTCGGTATCTTTTTTTTAGTAACCAAGGTCTACCCTACCCGGTTAATTTGGTACTAGAAAACATTAAATTCCAAACAAGTTTTGATTTTAAAAAAATATCGCGAACACACAAAGGGTCTGTAAAAAATGTTGCAAAGTCCATTAAAAAGTAACAGTTACGGACACATTCGAGTAACCAATAAAAAGATTATTATTTTTTCGCAAACTTTCATTGTAAACGATAATTATTGTTGATTGTTGATCTATTGTGAATTTCAACTGAGATAATAAGGGTTATGGTCGAATGTCATGGTTCAGCGATCATTGTACGGGTTCGGACACTGCCCTGGTCCAAAACTTCTTTTACAGAGTATATATATTACCGCCAATACCCATAGAAAAAGTACCCGGAAAACGTATTACACAAAATGTGACCCGCTTCTAGTGCATATTTAACTTGGAATTTTATATTAACTTTACGTTAAAAAAATAATCAAATCAAACTTATTCTAGTGTGAATTCTTACATCAGGTTCAAGTATTAAGCCCTTTTCGTAATAATGAATGTACGATTTTAACAATACCGGTATGTCCTTTTCGTAGCACATTAACGGCTATGCACGGCCCTTTTCGTAATGCATATGCCCTTTTCGTAGCGCATGTATGTGACCCATTACCAGTGCATAACTTGGAATTTAGTATTATTCCCAGTCCTAAAAAAGCTTTATGTTAAAAAAATAAATAATATAATATATATATAGGCAATTCTGATTAATTAGTGAAAGTACATTTACAACGTTTTACTGAAACTACGGTGTATCATGTCTCTTAGCACTTTAAGTCCTCCTTCCTTGTATCAGGGATGAACCATGTCCTCGTCATAATGCTTAGGATATCTAAGTTTTTTCTCAATGTCTACATAATCCTCACGGAAATACTTCTTGAGTTTGGCGTTCACAGACCGTCTTATTTGTTTGAAACTGGATTCTGCCATTACTGTCCAACCAGAAAATAAACCTCTGTGCACGATAGACGCAACAAACACACGTTCAGCACCGTGTAGTTTTAGTTCCTGAACTATATACACTATATCTTCAAATGTGCTTTTAGGGTCACATGTTCTATCTATGTTGTTTTCTCCAAGATACAGGAAGACGAACCTGAAAAATACAAATATTGAATACAATATTTATTTTAATTAAAACAAAAGTTTTACTGGTAATAGTGATAATCTGAAAGTAAAAATAATTATTATTAAAATGTTGGATTTTTAGAACTAGCTCCAATTTTAAGAAAATAGTTAGAAATTAAAGGGACACGTGGAAAATCAAGCAATGAAATTAGCGCCTCAATTTATTTAGCCAATATTATTATTTTAATGGATTAAAGTACTTACCGAGGACGGTATGCCAGCAGCCTATCAAACATTTGGTGGACATTCCTCCTACACCAAAGAATTTTGCATCTGTGTCTGAAACGCATATTACCCTTTGTAAATCTTTCTAATCATATCAACAGGGAGTACGTACTCCCTGATATCAATAATTATAATGAATATAACTATATTTTCATATATCTTAACGTTTGTATTATTGTATGATTATTATTGTATTCACATTGTTTAATTGATGACATGTTGTATTATGCCCCTTGTGGGCCCTTCATGGTAATAAAGCACTATTCAAAGTCTAACAAATTGCAAGATTCAACTGAACGTCTCACACCACAATTAATTTTCCATAGGGTCCCATTGTAATGTTTTTGTTCGTGGCACAGAGATAAAAAAGATTTTGCAACATGTATTTATGCTTAAATTCTTCATTGATCCAATATCTGCATGTTATTAACTTTTAACAAATATTTACCAGATCGAACTTTTTTTAAATTTAATTTCATGTTTGCGTGACACCTATCAAAATTTAGACAAAAATACAACCCCGTGGAGATTAGACCCATGATGTGTAAAATGAGGCAGAATTAGCTAGAAATCTTATATCAACATGCATTTTTTTCTGTGATCTCTTCCTAAAATGCTGTAGATTTAGAACCTGGTAAAGATAAATCAATGTAACGTATCCTGTAAAATGTAGAAAAGCGAACTTGTTTTTTTATCTACCTCCTTCATCTGTAGGGCACGAGTATTCAAGGGAGATAATAGTGTTGTGAATCCTTCCGGGGTTGAGTGCAGTTTTTGTTTTGAAAGTTTTTTAAACTTTGCATTTATTACTATTTATGGTCAAATTTTATAGAATAGGCATACTAATATATTTTGAAATGATGATGATCTACACTAAAGTCTCGGTACAGTTCTTGAAAACCCACAAAAAGATATCATGAAAAAAATAACTCAAGCTACTTTCAGTTTTCTTTGGGACGATAAACCAGATAAGATAAATAGATAAACCATTATACAAGATTATGAAAATGGAGGGCTTAAAATGATTAATATAGAGTTGTATCTTAATTCTTTAAAAGGCAGTTGGATTAAGAGAATTTTAGAAGATAGTAATAAAGGGCATTGTAAAGAACTATATGTAAATGAAATAAATAAATTAGGAGAAAAACTGCTTTTTGAAGGTAATTTAAATACTACAGATGTAAAACGTTTAAAAAATAAGGGGAACGTTTCTTACAGAAATAATAGAAAGTTGGGCATATGTGAATTTCAGACTACAGACAACATTTCCAAAGAGATAATATGGAACAATTCAGCAATTAAAATCAATGGCAAACCAACATATTTAAAAACATGGGAAAATCGTGGGATAAAATATATTGAACAGCTATAACGATTATACTAATAAAAGATTTTTCACATTTCCTGAATTCAAACAAATTTATGATATTAGCGAAGTAGATTTTTTAAAATACCATTCACTTATTACAAGTATACAATGAAGAAGAAAATAAGACAGAAGAATAAAAAACATGAAAAAATAATAATAATAAAAAAAGTCTAGAAGGAAATAAGATAAATGAAATATAAAATAATAAAAAAGAATAAAAAAAGAATTAAAAAAAAGAAATAAAAAAATAGAAGTAAAAGAAGAAAAATATAATAATACTTAGATGAAAAAGATACAGAAAAAAAGAATAAGATAGATAAAAATAAATAAAAAATACAAGTAAAAAAAAAATACAAATAATAAAAAAAAATAATAAAAATAAATAAAAAAAGAAAAATAACAAAAAAAAAAAAAAAAGATATATAAAAAAAAACTAAAAATATAAAAAAAAAAAGAAAAAATACAAAAAATACAAAACTAATAATAAAATAAAAAATAAAGAAAATAAAAATAAAACAAAAAATACTAAATAAAAAAAAAAAAAATAAAAATAATAAAAAAAACATATAAAAAAAAAATAAAATTATATAAAAATAAAATAAAATAAAAGACAAAAAAAAATAAAAAATAAAAAAAAAAAAAACGAATTAAAAATAAAAAAATAACAAAAAATATAATTTAAAAATAAAAAAATAAATAAAAAAAATAAAGAAAGAAAAATAATAAACAATACATAAAAAGAAAAATAATAAAAATTAAAAAAAGAAAAGAAATAAGAAATATAAATAAAATAAAAATACAATAATAAAAAAAAATTAAACTAGAAAAAGAAAAATAATAATAAAAAAATTAA